>CABEEJ010001714.1:64169-109271 GCA_901482245.1 Timema douglasi
TGAATAAATTACCCCCTGCAAAAAAATTTACCCCCCCCCCCCTCCCCCTATATATTTAGTTCTTTCCCTATAAATATTCTTTAGTATAATGAGATTAAAATCAAAATCGCTTCGGGAGGCGCCCAAATTTTCACATCCCTCTCATGTTAGACTGGATGCCGGGGATTGAGATATTGGGGTTCGATACCCTGTTGGATGTAGTGAAGCTGCTTTTCCTTAAATTATTTCACATTATCTCTACACGCAAATGCGGTTACATTTCCTATAAATTAGCGTAATTAATGTATGCCGATAGCCAGAACAGATATGTTGGGGCAGGGGGCGTTTAGGGAGGAAAATATACATACCTATATATATATATATAAAAACACCGCGTCTTACTACCCATTCGGATTATATGCTGAAGCATATTGAACGGCCAAACTATCTATCATCGTGACTATTATTAAAACAAGTGACTCTCATGGAATCATGTGCGTAATTTGATAGAAGTTCAGGTCATACTTTTCGGTGATGTTAAGTACAGACGCATGCGCAGAAGAGATACAAGTTGTCTTATATTATCAGCTTGAATGGTAATTTCCTTGCCTTTCAAACAAATAGGGAATCAAAAGATAAATTTGTTTTTGAAAATTTGTTTGGAGGAATTGGTTTTAATTAAATTTATTTCCTAGATAAGATCATACTTTTTTTTAAAAGTATGACAATTTGTATCAAAATATACATAAAAACTTTTAATTTTATACAAACACGAACTAGTTTCTGTAAGGAATTTTATTTTTGTTTGTCTCGTCAATTATTCTCAAAACAATGACCCTTTGAATAAGCGTCGTATATTTCGTGATATTTTTCATCATTATTTTGATACAAGTTTCTCTATTGAATTAGGTATGAAAACATCGTCTGTGGGTAGGGGACAAAAGACACTTTCCCAACCAATAAGCACCGAAGTCTTTTATTTGCTCAATCAATTGTCGCTTCAGACAGAATGAAGTGAGATTTCTTAGAATCGACCCAGAACTGTTTACTTTTGTCATATTTCCTTATTTGAGCTCAAAACCTGTGTTGATGAACTAAAGAAATGTGACACTTTTTTCTTGTCACTTTTGGAGACAGCCATTTCAAAATCAATGATGACAAGGTAGTTTTTGTCATTTTAACCGAATACACCTTAAAGTTATGGTTTTTTATTTTCGTGTCACTGGATAGTGTCAACTAAATCTGTGAAATGTAGCCATGTATATGATGAAAGTGATGGAATACGTTACATGAAAGTAGTGAACCAGCTCAAGCACTGTTGAAGACACGAGTAAGAGTGAGACAAAAATACCCGTCGCTGGTTATAATAATGTGCATTGTTGACAGATTTTACATTTAAGATCATTCGACAATTTAAAATGCACTGCACTATTTTAACAAACGTAAGATAAAGTATAAATAGTGATTCAATGATTTCAGATTTTTCCATTTAATTAACTATAAAAGGGGGTTAGGGGGGAGTCAAACTTGCTATTATATTTTATGTCGTACTATTGGTAAGGTAAAGTAATTAATGAATGGGGCTGAACTTTAATATAACTTGACAATCATATGGGGTGTATAGAATGAAATATTTATACTATTAATATTGTTGCTATAATTAATACTATAAAATCAAATATTTACAATATTATAAATAGTATTATAAATTTGGCTTTGTGTACACTTCATATGAATGTCCATAGTTATGTCAAATTTCAGCCCCATACATTAATTACTTTACCTTAATAATGGTAGGCAAAAATCATAAAATATCGACTCTGACCCCTTCAAACTCATGATTTGAAATAATTGAATCACTATTTATATGTTACAGTTATACACTTGTAAAAATTGTGGAGTAATATTTTTTACTGTCGTAACGTCTTATCAACTTAATTTAAATATATGTATTATTATTACTATTATTATTATTATTAGCACCGCATCTTACTACCCGTTCGGGCTATACGCACTTACGCTAATGTGTAATGGTAGGGTGATTGTGAGATGAAATGGAGGACCTACAGTTTAACGTGGGATCCGAACCACGGTGGAAGCTTGGCATTCCACACATTCATAAGTTTTAATTATCACACGTCTTGTCGGAGGTGAAGGAAAGGTTTGGCAATCATATAAATCTGTGCTGGGACTGAGGATTGAACCTCGAAACCCCAGGTCTAAATATAACATTAATCAAAATCGTTAGAGTGAGTTAAGAATTTTTTTTTTTTTGCCCTTCACTAAACTACCCTTAATTTTAGGGTATGATATCTAATTACAAAAATCCTTCGGGGTAGGGGGACCTTATGTAAACCCTAGATACCAAGTTTTAGTCCAATCGGGAAAATAGTTTAGGCTTTAGCCCAAAGTTCAGTTAGACAGACAGCTTTGTGAAAACCACTTTTTCAGTTGCAACAGGTCATGAAACGTCTCTCCGAGGTGTCGAGAGAAAGAAAAAATGCTATATAGACCAAATTTTCCAAAATCTATTTATGTAAATTTTTTTTAAATTTCCCTTTTTGTTTTATTTTGACCACCGTAGCTAAGTTTTTTTTAAAAATACTATTAAAATGTATGCATTTGATACTTTATAGCTACTAATGAATCTAGAATACTGCGTATTCTTTCAGTAGACATTAAAGATCCATCTATATATCCACAAGGTGAAGCAATATTCCCTTTGACAATAATATCCAAAGTCTTATACAACCGATATTTATTGTTTTTATTAAATGAAAACTTATTCACCGCGGATGGGCCCCAAAATATCAAATTTTAAAAATATTCAAAACGGAAGCCGCAATTTAATAAAGCGATTTCTTGAGTAAAAAAAAAAGTAAAAGCATTTACTTGGAGTATTATCATGCCAAAGATTATAAATTATCAAAAGTGAAGTCAAAATCTATACATAATTTACTTTATTTCGTGAATGTATGACTACTCTTTTGTTTTGGCACCTCTTCTTACTACCCGTTCTGGTTTTATGCTTGTGTACTATTTACGGTAATGGTTTTAAGGATTAGGAAGAATATAATAAATTACCTGGCTCAAGGCCGTAGTCGAAGGAGGGTTTTGGAGGTTCAAACCCACCCTCCAAAATTTTATGAACAAAGTATATATGGCTTAATTTATGATTCAAACAATATCAAAATTAAGGCACAAGTACAAATTAGGGGGCTGTCACTACTATAAAACCACTTCTGGTAGCTTCTAGAGGTGTTTAATATCTAGAATGTTTCCTTGCCTTCAGCAGTTATGGGGTTATGTTACTATAAAACACTTTAGAGAGCTTATAGAGTTGCTTAATATTTATAATTTTTTCTAGCTTCCGGCAATTGGGGGATGGACCCACCAAACACCCCCCCCCCCCAGAAATTATTGGCTGGTTACGGCCTTGACCAGGCTAATATTATTTAATATATACGAGGAAGCTATATTATATATAATAATGGCTTTGAGTTTTCCTATATCATAAATATTAATGATATAGTAAAAAATATTATTACAATCATATTCAGATAAGAAGAAAAATACATGTTTATATTTTCTAAATCACCTTCCTATGAGATTTGAAACTGTACCAGAAAACTACAGACCTAATAATAAATGTCGGTAGATTAAACCTAGCTTGGTTCCAATCCCTCCTTTCCTAGTAAAGGCTTTGTTTTCATTCCGATGAAACCTGTTTGTAGCAATATTGACCTTAGAATTTCAATATCCCCAGCTTAGGTCACTGGAGGACATTGCCACTACAAATACCCTCAGGGTTACACTTTATTGTGTACAACTTATGGTACTCTTACAAGGAGCCAATGGTCTACAAGCTATTACTTGTCATTCAAGGCTCCTTTCATTCATTAAAACACAGCCTTTTTACTTTCTCGTCTAGAGAAACAATTATTGTATCCATAAACATTTTCAACTTCTAGGTTATGATGGATGGATATGGCTTCACGTTTTATGTTATGAACTGAAAATAAAAAAAAGCAGATTTTAGAATTCTGCTTGCCCCTGTGTCTATGCCTACATCCGAAATTGTTAAGAGAGATTTAATTCAAAATTGATATTTGAATGCTTTAAATTCATACCTTGAGACGAAATCGGAATTTTAATTCTAATAATAACTAAAGGAAGTTTACTGAAGATATACGTTTGAAAATTTGAAATTTTCTGAAAGTAGCTGTAATGATTTTCCTCAAAATGGATATCTGGGGAGTATTTTACATTATAAATAACACTATTTACTTTTTTAAACAATTATGAGGTGTTTACTGATAATTTTTGAAAATGTTCCAAAATATAATATACTATATAAAAAAGTACAATCTTCAACAACCTTAATATATTACTTATGTAAATTCGTCAACAATTATTATATATTCTTATTTAAATTCTTCACTAATCCTAATATAGGTACTTGCTATTTATATTTTTCAACAATCCTAGCTTGATTTTTTTTTAAGTCTTTAACAATCCTAATATTGTACTTATTTATATTCGCCAACAATCCTAATTTAATTTTCTCTTCAACAATCCTTATATAGTTCTTATTTATATTCTTGAACAATTCTAACATTTTTCTTACGGTAATTATATAAAAAATAAAAATAATATATTACCACCAAAAAATGATATTAATTTTGTGATAGGCGACAACCATTGCTCAAGATATTTATTTATTAGATTTTTTTTTTGTCTTTTGTCTTGTCCAAATTGAGTCCTCCACCGTGTCTTATTAGAAGCTTCCTTTTTTACATCCTGAAACTTAATCTTCTTTCCTTGTTTGAGGTCATCCATTAGTTCCTGGTTCCATTCTGTCTAGCATTTTTTGACGTCACTTAATAAACAATTTCTTCTCGTGATGTGTGTGACCCATCTATTTAGCCTTTATTCAAAGAATAAGCTGGAGAATGCGTTTCTTTTCATCGACTCTTCTTAGAACGTATTGATTTGACACCAAATCGGTCCACATTTTCCTCTCTATTAGTTGCCAGGACATCTCGCTCAGCTTTCCAAATAACCCAAGGTATGGGATCACACTAATTGGTGGTGACTGGCGCATTTTCTAAGACCACACGAAAGTTGTTTTTCTATTTACTCGGTCCTCTTCTCGTTGATGTATCACTTTTTAAATACCCGTCTCACCCCACAGATAACACCTAACTTAGGTAGGTAGTACAGCTAGAACTAGACGTCTTAAGAGCCCGTCTCACCCCACAGATAACACCTAACTTAGGTAGGTAATACAGCTAGAACCAGACGTCTTAAGAGCCCGTCTCACCCCACAGATAACACCTAACTTAGGTAGGTAATACAGCTAGAACCAGACGTCTTAAGAGCCCGTCTCACCCCACAGATAACACCTAACTTAGGTAGGTAATACAGCTAGAACCAGACGTCTTAAGAGCCCGTCTCACCCCACAGATAACACCTAACTTAGGTAGGTAATACAGCTAGAACCAGACGTCTTAAGAGCCCGTCTCACCCCACAGATAACACCTAACTTAGGTAGGTAATACAGCTAGAACCAGACGTCTTAAGAGCCCGTCTCACCCCACAGATAACACCTAACTTAGGTAGGTAATACAGCTAAAACCAGACGTCTTAAGAGCCCGTCTCACCCCACAGATAACACCTAACTTAGGTAGGTAATACAGCTAGAACCAGACGTCTTAAGAGCCCGTCTCACCCCACAGATAACACCTAACTTAGGTAGGTAATACAGCTCTAACCAGACATCGTATCACAGTGTAGTTTTCATTCTTTTCTTCAATAAAAGTGCAAAATTACATCAGTGAGACAGTTTTTTCTTATGTAAAGTATCCTGTCATTTCCATGTGAGAATTTGATGCAACACTTTTTTTTTTAATACTAAAGTTTATAACTAAGATATGAATGTTAATCAAAATCGTTTAAGTAGATTTTGAGAAAGATTGATTTTTATTTTCTCTTTTTGTGTTTAACTACTGGTACACTATCCAATATTTTAGGGTTGGATGGATTATTTCAAATATCCTTTTGAGGAACCTAATTAAAACCCTGGATACCAAGTTTTACCCTAATTAGTAAATATATTTCAGTTCTAGGCCCAGTAACAGACGCCAATGCGAAAACCCCTTATTTGAATTCAGGCCGTCAAGAAACGTCTACACCCATCCAATTCTCGAATGGTTGACCTGGCGGTCTAGGGGTAAGGTTTCAGACTCCTGTGCTGGGAGTCCGGAGTTCAATCCTCGGTGCCGGCAGAGATTTATCTGATAGCCAAACCCTTCCTTCACCTCTGACAAGATGTGTATTAATCACAACTTGTGAATGTGGGGAATGCCAGGCCTCCACCGTGGTTCGGATTCGGATTCCACGTTAAACTGTAGGTCCTCCATTTCATCTCACAATCACCATACCATTACACATTAGCGTAAGTGCGTATAACCCGGACGGGTAGTAAGACGCAGTGCTAATATTTATAATAATAATATTAATAATAATACATCTCGAATGAGATTTTTTTGGTCAATTAACAGTACTCTCAGAGGGGTGTCAAAGTAAAAATGCATCAAAATTGAAAAATAATTATTTTAAAGTGAAGAAAACAACTATTAAACAAATCCCAACTTCATTGTTGTCAAATTAAGAATACAGAAAATCGCACTTGTAAACATTTTCTAGTTAGAGTAAACTCTTTCAATAGGCAAAATAGTTAATGACAGGGAGAATGGAATTCAAATTCCGGCTGGATGTACTCAGGTTGGTTTTCCTTTCCGCCTCCACACAAATGGGGGTATAGTTCCTATAAATTCAACCTAATTCATTCTTTAGCCATTAACGTAATTAGTTCTTAAGCGTACAATTCTAACGGTTACTTGGTGCTAAAAAACAAACTTCATTGGCAATCATTTTTAATACTTTTAATAAATTGTATTTTTGGTTGGTTGACTCTTTCAAATTTTACTGCCAATATAAAAGTTTATTATTCTCTCAAACCTATATTATAAAATATGCAAGCACAGGGACTTTCACAAAACAAAATTTGAATCATTAGTTATTTGACATTTGCCACCGAAGCTTTCCTTCTAATTTTATCCTGGGATACTGTGCCACATTTTCAGTGAGCACTGGCTGCTAGTTGGACCATCAGATGTAATATGTTATTTACAGAATTAGCATAGGTGAAGGGGGTCTATAAAGGTTTGATAGCTACTGTTTTAGAGGCAGCTATGTTCAAATATTTTCTGGGGGCGAATTTTCAAGACTAGCTAGCCTAGATGAGGGTCATTGCCACCCAAATCTCCCCCTTAAACTATTCAAGCAAAGCACACCTATTAATTTTCCCATACACCATCAATGTTAACCACACAACTTATTTTAATCAAGATTTTCAACTAACAATAACAAAGTAAAAATATACACCTTTATACATAGATTCATGTTTGTACTGTCAGAACAATAGTAAGTTTCACTATAACAACTAAAAAGACCTTAAACATATTATTCTATGGGAAATAAACATATTAAATTTTTGTTATAAATTGACCAAAACCTAAACTTCTAGTGCTATCTAAATTAGTGAACTGTGGTGTTAAATCTTTTTGATAAAATTTGAAGAAATTATCACTTTATATTTCTGAAATAGTGGTTTAGGTCTGGTGCATGTTTCCCTTTAACCATCGAGCAGGCGCACTGGGGTTTAGAGTACCTCAATCTTATATTTGTTGGTGTGGTAATACTTTCCAGAGCCCAAAGAGCATGCTAATTTCTATTATTTCAGTGTGAGCTTTACTGTCTGCTATTAGTTATAATTAAATGAATAGTGTTATAATCATCTGTAAATTGAAACTATTTAAAGCAAACTCACTGTTGAGGCATTAAATACCCTATGCACCTGCTCAAGTAACACAAGATTTAATATTTATAAAATAGATTTTTGAACAAATTATTTCGATGATTAGTTTATCACAGTCTATTAGTTGCACCTTTTGTTTTTTGTTAGCCTATTGAAGCAAGGGCCATGAGTTTTATTCCTGGTTAAGGTTATAAAACTATTATTATTATTATTATTATTATCACCACGTCTTACTATCTGTTCGAGTTATATGCACTTACGCTAATGTGTAAAGGTAGGATGTGATTAATACACGTCTTGTCAGAGGTGAAGGAAAGGTTTGGCAATCAGATAAATCTGTGCCGGGACCGAGGATTGAACCCCGGACCCCCAGCACGGATCAGGAAATTGTCAGCTTAGTATAAACTGTTAGAAAAAATGAATTATTTGGTGTATCTGGGCAGAATTTTCTGTAAAAATGTAAGGACTGATGGGGAAATCGACAGACGAGTGAATGCTTCTAGGAGAGTAGTTAGATGTGTGTATGGACTATTGCTAAGAATGAAGTAGTATCGACAGAGGCCAAGATGGCAGTATATAAAAGTGTGTTAACGCCAACATTGTTTTACGGATGTGAAGTGTGGATTTGTCAGGAGAAACACAAGAGCAAGGTGAATGCGGGTGGAATGAGATATCTAAGAAATGTATGTGGAAAAACTCGTATGGACAGAGTCAGTAATAAATGGGTGCTGAAAGAGTGTGGTTTGAAAGGAATTACAATAGGTCAATGTGAAAAAAACGTCTTACGTTGGTTTGAGCATGTTGAGAGGATGAGTGTGGATTGAATGATGAGACAAATATATGATAGAAGAGTATGGATGAAAAAGAAACTGTAGGCCATGGAAGACATGCATAAAATACTGTAGACAAATTAGTGAAAAAAGAAACATTTAGAATTTTAAGAATAAAAGAGCATGTATGACTCATATGGAGAAAGTTAGTAAGCATGGATTATGTATGGAGTTGTTTTTTGAGCTATATGCACAGTTTCTTGCTTACCCTGAAAGGAAACAGCGTTATTGGGTGTGTATGTATGTATATTTTAGTGAATGTTGCAAGGAAATACTTCTCTTTTAGCAACATGTCTTACTACCTGTTTGGGTTATACTCTTAAGAAAGACATGAGATACATTTTTTAAAGACCTGTTTTGGTTTTTATAGTGGAAATAGTCCATCTATCGATACATGAATTTAAGCTTATATCAAAATGTCTTTTTATCATAGATTCTTCCCTTAGTCATTTTAGGGAGTGAGGAATTTAAACTCAATTACATCATGTAAATGGATTTCTGTATATGAAAAAAAGTGCCTTTATACTAATCAATGGTCATATTTGAATGTCGATATGCTTTAAATGAATTAGTTAATACTTTCTTTTCCACATTTTATAAATATTTTTTAGTTTTCTTATATTAATTACTATAATGTTACTATTTTATTATTTTGGCACTGTGTCTTACTACTCATTTGGGTTATATGCCTAATTACACCAATGGATTAGGAATCAGGAAGGTTGAAATTAGAGGAAGTGAACCCGCATTTGCGTGGAGGGAGAGTGGAAAACCATTTAGGCAAAACCACCCCAAGTTCACCTGACTGAGATTCAAACCTCGATCTCCAGTCCTAGGCCATCTAGCTGAGCATGAAACTGGCACGTTAGCCAACTATGCCATTGAGGCTTTTTTTCTTTCTAAATAATGTTATACTGACAGTATTGATAGTACATTAGTTAAGCTTTCCTTTATTTTGGGTTATTACTTATGAACCGTAAAGAATATTGAGTTATTTTATAAGTTTTTGTGCTTCAATCACAGAACATGAAAACCATAATAAAATATAGTGGAGAAATTCTAAAAATAAAACCTATCTATTATAGTGTAAAGAGAGTAATATATAACCTAGGAAAAATGCTTTCATAATATACCTTAACCAACCTCCAACCTCCCATGTCACAAACTAATATTCTGCCCTTTGATAGCCTCTTAATAATAAATGTATCCATGGCTAAATAATATAACATGTTTTATACCTATTTAATGGACAGCAATATTTAAATACTTATAAAAATAAAGGTGGTTATATTACACTTTCAAAAATGCCAAAGGTATATTAAAGGACCTCGCACACCGGCATAGTATCGTAGCAGTACGGTATCGTACAAGTATCGTATGTTTTTCTCTTGCCATGCTTTGCTATGGAGCTGCGCACACCGACAACCGCCGTAGCCCCATGGTAGCAGCATAGTATCGTATACGTACGGTGCGTGGTTTTCAATTCCACTTTGAAAGCGGAAAGACACGTACGATACTGTCATGGCCACCGGTGCCTACCCCCACTACCCCTCTCAAACACCCCCTCCTCTCTTCCACTAAGGTCTAACCTCTTGGTTAGGGGGTATTGTTGTTGTTTTGTATTGGAGTAGTAAGCTGTGAAATGGGCAATTTTGAAGAAGAGCTTATTATTGTTGTACAAGAGTACAAAGTTATTTATGACATTGGAGATCCATTTTATTATGATATCAAGTACAAGGACAACGCATGGGCCGAAATTAGCGAGCGTTTACATCGAACAGGTAGGCATCAGCAACATAGCCGCTACCACAATATCCTCATCAGAGGAAGAAGACAAGGTATCACTCATTATAAGAAACAGAACCACAACAATACACTCGCTTATTCTCTCTGCGCTGCACTCAGGGGGAGAAGGAGAACTGTAGGGTGTGGTGGGGGAAACAAGCTCTCGGGACATACGTCATCTACGATCTCGGTGTGCGGGACCGTCGCGGCAATACGATACCATACCGCTACCATACTGCTACCATACTGTTACCATACGTATACGATACTATGCTGGTGTGCGAGGACCTTAAGCCTCGCCCGCTTTGGTGGTCGAATGATTTAAGGTGTCACCCTCACAAAAGATTGGACTGCTGATGTTGGGGAAATCGAGGTTTGAATGAATAATGGTTGGATGACCTAAGAGTGGTTTTTCACTATCCTTTTAAACAAATTCGGGCACTCTTCCTTTAAAACTAACACTTCCTCATCCTTAACACATTAGCGTAAATAGTACAGAGATGTATAGCCTACATGGGTAGTAAAATGTGGTTCTTTTATATATATATATATATCAACATTCTCTCATTCTCCGCATTCTTAAGGTCCATAGGAGATTTACTCCTCAAAATCAGATCGTTGTGTAAACAAAGGCCTGATAAATAGTCCATACTCTGTAGAAGTTGGATCAACTTTAACTTTCCAAGGACAATTGTTACAGAGCACTACAAAGAATCAAAAAAAATGGAGATTAATAAATGAACAATGTACAAATCAAAATTAACATATCAGAATAAAGGAAACTGTTGGTATTTTATAAACATATCGTATTTTGATTGTTTTGATTTACTTACTTTAATGTATAATTACTAGAAAATTTCAATATATATGATAAACTAAAAACATTTAAAAAAAATAATTTTTTAAAATGTTTATTGTGTTTATTATTTATTTATTTATTTGAGGTATTTAATGTGCACTTTCTGAAAGATCGATTATATTAGTACACGAGAATTTCTATGAGTGCAAAAAGAGCCTACCAATTTTTCCAATAAAAGTATTGTCCCATATCTTCCAGGGTTATTTTACATGCCGCAATTGACATAGACGGCCTCTGAAGGAAGCTGTGCTACGGATTTTTATCGCTCAAGAAAAATCCACTAACACTGAATCCTGAGGTGAACTCTTTACCACAAGACCACCACCGAGGTTGATTTGTGTTTATTAATTTGAATGAAATTGTTTTATTTCAAGAAGCTAGATGGAACAAAGTATTATATTTTCCCATTAATTGTCATGATATGTGATCAAAGATACTAAGTTTGTGCAGCAAATTAAATATTATAACTACTTTAAGTTCATTGAGGACTTAATGGTTATATTTTGAAATCTAGTGATTTGTTATGTGTTATGCTATAAGTTAGTAACTTAATCCATTTATGTTTGTTTTTAACAATATTAATAATAATCCTGAGATAGGTCTTGAATGCCACCTATTGGTACAATAAATTATCATTTAATGGCAAAATGCAGACATCTTTTAAGAGTCAAAAGATTTTTGGTGAAAAATATTTCTCAAATAAGAAAAACATAAAATTATAAATATATATTAAATATAAATATGAACATAATTCTGAAACATTATGGCATATTTATTTAATTTTTTTTTAATGTTCAACAAGATTCACTTTGCATAGATTACTAATATTTACAATGCTTTCGAGAATTAATTATTGCTATAAATAATACATATTTAAATTCACCCTTTAGCCATAAAAAAAACTTATAAAATAGTCTACCACCAACTAAGCCTTAGCTTAGTGAAATAAAATTAAACATTGTAGAATCCAATTTATAAGTATTTTCTTGAAAAAGTTGTTAAGAATCTATCACAAACAGGTCAGTAGATAAACACCTTTAAGTCACTTTCAACCATGTTTAGAAAGCTACACATGTGTAGAGAAAATATATAAAAAAAATATAACAAAAAACATGCAAACCTGGCATAGTCCAAGAACCGTGAAAAAAAATACTGTAGGCCTACACAAGTTTTTACACTGAGGCTTACTAATAAATTTATATTATTTGGGTTGAATCATTTATTTCTTGAATCAAAATATTAAATCCAAATTTGAATTAATAAATCTTTAAAAATGTTCAATTCAAGTTGAAGTGAAAGTATTTAAAATACAATTTTTTTTAAAAAAGTTGTTAAAGGCTTGGTGCCACTGACAAATAATTTGTTTTTCATGTCTAATACATCATGAACAATTAAATAATACAATTTTGTCCTTTTTTTGTGATTTTGTTATCCTCTCAACTACACAACTATATGATTTACTTTACCAAGTGCTTAAGATTGTTATTTGAAGTCAAGTTCTTTGAGCTACTTTATTGGGATTTTTATCAATATCGAATCTCCCTAATAATATAAATTAAAGGGATTTGAGCATCCCATCCATAGCTAATTTATAGGTACATATGAGATAAGTTATTTAATTTACTGGTACAATTTAATGCACAAAATCTATTTAAAAAAACTAATTTTACTATTTAACAAAACCTAGACAAAAAGCATGATGTTTTATGGTCAAATTTACATAACATTATACTAGACATTGTTAATGTTGTGACAGTGGTGTAGTTTTGTAATTTGTTTTGCACATTTAAGTTTGCATCCAGTTACATCCAAGATCATATAAGTAATATTCATTTATCACATTTTATACAGATGAAATCTGGCTAAAATCAACAAGTAAATGTGCCTTACTTAATAATCTACTGTATATTTAACATACAAAACAATGAGATTTTCATAAATTCTTTTTCTTAACATTTTTCAAAAGAAAGCTTGAGACTGTGTTCAAAATAATGCCATGTCACTCGCATATCCACTGGAGCTCGAATCAATCATTTTAATAACTTCTTAAGGTAAATGTCCATGAATCAATAAATGAAATATTAATATATTTAAAAAAAGAAAAATACACATGTAAAGTACTTAAACTAACAAATATGATCATTTATGATGACCACCAATGTAATATACTGGAAATTCCTGTAAGACATATCCAAACATAGACATTTAAACATCAAAAGTATTTGAATTTTTTTTTTCACTATCTCTCTTTTCAGGTTATACACATAAATGAAGAGCTCGTTCCCAAAACCAGTTCAGAATTATTGAGGACGAATCAATTCCAAAAATGAGTAGTGATTACCTTGTTCCTTCAGGCAAGGAAATAAAACATTTAGAAAACAAGCTGTGTTCTCTTAAAACAAGTGGACTTTACTAATTTTGAGAGTTTAACCCCACAAGATGGATGATTCAGACATGCCTACGAGTAAAAAATTCCTACAAAGATGTTTTAAGTGCTACATGTGAGGTAGATGAAGGTGATGTTGAAGTGTATGATGAGAACTATGAGTACCCCCAATGATCTTTGCTGCTTTTTTTTATGTTTTCACAGAAACAGGATTATGTAATATGTGTTATTTATTTAAATAAATCAATTTTTTTAGATTTGTGGGTAAAGATTACATTCTTCATTCCCAAATAAGAACATTCTAAATTTGGAGTCAAGATTCCATACTTTATCTTAATAATAATTTAGGTGATAAGTTTGAAAACAAGGTCAGTCCATGGGCTTCATTTGTTTTAGACTAGACTGAAAAATTTAATCCTCAATACTGATACATGTGAACTGGTTAGATTTTGTAACAATGTTCGAAACAGATACATTTAGTCTTCGGAGAAATGGGAAACAAGTAGAAATTAAAAATTCAAAGCAGTTTGGTTGCTACCGTTTTTTGGCTCTCCTGTAAATTAAAAAAAAATGGACTGAACTGATTTTGGGAACAAGCTCTTCAATTAATCATGTTGACAAAAATATGCATTTTTTTAAAAATTTCCTTATACATGTTTATTTGTACATCAGAGAGAAGAATATATTTATCAAAAGGCATAGGCACAATCTGTATCGCAAACTAGTAATATTTCTTAATACATATATTCTGAAGAATTACAATTTCTCAATAGTTGATTACATATTTATTTTATATATCTAAATAAGAGATTTGGACAAGGATTTATCTATTTTATAGAGTAAACCATTTTAACATTTTTAATAAGAAATTTGTTTCTAGTTATTGATAAATATCCAATAGACTAAGGCCATAAACATATCCCAGGATATTAATTTTTCTTTTTTTTAATTTTAAAATAAGTTGTTTATACTGAATATATTTTTAACATTGTTTTATATACACAAATTGTACATTTTTGTATTTTTTTTCAATCAGCTTGGACATGGTTTTAGTTATCTGTAAGGCCTTTTAAGATATAATTTAAATTGTCCTAGATGTACTTGTTTAGGTTTAATATTATAGAAGTAAAAACAATAGAGGGCTTAGTAAAAAGAGGTATCTTTAGGTATGTTGCCTCTAAATTAGTAATTAGTCTCTGGAAATTAAATGAGTTATCTATAGAAACCCAGAATAAGTTAGAAAGAAAGAAAAAAATAAGAAATATAACAGATTAAAATAAATATAATAGAACAAAACCAGATAGCATAAATAACAAAGCAACGAAAAAATGTAATTTATTAATATTTTTAATGCTGTGTTCAGGGCCGCCTTTAGCACAAGTGGGGCTCCCAGTTATCTTCTTCACAAAATAAATAAATAAACAAATTTTGTTTAATGTTATTACAGTAGCTTGCACGTATACATAAAATTTCAGCCATCTATGGTATTAGGAAATGCCCTAAAAGGAAAATGCATGTAACAATTAATGCTCTAATTAGTGTTTTTAAACATATAAGGGTTGGTTTCTTTCCAACCTTTCTTTCAATCTTCTTCCCTAACAAACTTTATTTGTGTAGAGGTTCAAAGAACAACCATACCTAGGTTTGAATTAAATCAGTTAATGCATTCAAAAGATATCATGAGACGTATCCATCACCATCAGAGACAAACAAATGCAAATCGGTAGAGTTAAAACGAAGAACTTGCTTCACTCGTTCAATTAATCAAACCAAATAATTATGTTTTTATTTGTTTTTACACCGGAAATATTATCTAGATCACCTATACAAAGAAGCAAGCAAAAATTTCCCACCCTCAATTTTTTTCCCCCCCCTTTGTCACTTAAGAAAGTGCGGGGGCCCGCAAATCGTGTGGCCCTGTGCAACGGTGTTTGCAAATCCCTGAGGTCAGCCCTGGCCGTCTTGTTAAATATGCTAGCAATTTAAAACTAGTTTGACAAATAACTTAGTTTAGGATCCAAACAGATATTGGCTACGCATAAACTTTCTGACAATATTAATATCATATTATGTTAGGGAGATCATCCCTTTTAACTTTTTCTTATCACCAATTCTTACTACCTGTCAGGTCATACACTTCAAATTAACAAAATAAAATATTGGAAGAGAAGAGGTTTTATAAAACTAACAACTAACTAAACTCTCTGCTAAAGTGTCAATCAAAAATGAGATCAAATAATAGTGAAGTAAATTGGCAATTTCTTTTAAGACTCCATCTATGATCAGTGGCAGAAATATAATTTTCATAGTGGAGGCCAACTTGTGTTTGTCTTACTATTGGCTCATTTCCACCACAATTTTAAAGACATTTTGTTTGCGTGGGCATTAGCTTCCATCATATCATATCTGATTATGGCCTCAAGACCCAATCAAATTATGACATGAATATCTCACAACAAAATTATGTTAAACATTTCTTATAATTACTGCAAGTTTTGAGGTATTATGGTTAAAATGACCCCTAATTTGTTTTACAAATTGAAATAAATAATATTTAAAACAAAATTTGTCTTTAAGATTAACATTGCATAACATAAAGTTCCACTGCACTGGCCAAGGGTTTAATTTAAACTATGAGTGCTGGAGGCTGTAGACAGGTTGAGAGACATTTGTGTTTCTTAGCATTTCTCCAGGCTATTTTAGGTGGTTTATAAATTTTGTCCCTGTATTGTTTGTCTAGGCTAGATAACTTTAAATCATTGGTAGAATATACTAGCACTAAAAGAAATAAATAGCTAAGCCTCTTTTATTAATTTTTTTTAATCTAATTTTTTTTCATAAAGAAAGTTAAAACAATAAACCATTAACTCTTTCATTCCCTTTCATGAGCATTGAGTGTCTTTTTGCCTGAACATTCCCTGGCGCAGGTGTGAATCAATGTTTCAATGCAATAAATTATTGCAATGCCATCTATCAATGAACTTTTAGCCAGTCTGAATACATCATATTGAAGCTGATAGATGGAGTCACCAGTTCAATGCTATATACTATGACCAAGAATAAAGCTGTATAAAACTAGTTCAAGATAGGGATGGCTGGCGTACTTTTGCAAGTGCGGCAATGAGCTTTTAAGTTCCTTATACCATAGAGTAAGTAATATACATAATATAAAGTAACGAGTCTTCAGAGAAGTACTATAGGAGTGATAAGAATGGATAATAAGATAAATGAGAGGGATATTTAAAGAGGAGCCAGTGAAGGACAAGATGGAGAAGGTATGACTTAGATGGTACAGCCATATTAAGAGAATGGAGGAGGTAAGGATACAAAAGTAGATGTTGAATATTAAAGTGGGGAGCAGAAAGCCAACAGGAAGACCAAGGGACAGGTGGCTGATGGGAGTGTAGTGTTGAGGAGAAAGGAGAGGTGGTAGGGAGAGGGAAGAAGCGTTGGAGAGGCTCATGTTCCAATCAAACCCGGCCAGTGACTTGAAACTCTTTATGATGATGATGAAAGAATAAAAAGTATATAAATATACACAACAAAACAAAGAGAGAATTAGATAACGCCCTTTTGTTTTGATGGCTGTGCCCTTATACAGCAATGTCTTAAGTCGAATATTCAATGTGTTGTGAACCAAGACTACATCAAATAGTGATAAGCTAGGACAAAAGGAGGGGTTCATTTCGATGTGCCGGGCTGCAATATTAAATCAACTTTATTTAGACCCCTACCTGTTGTTGAGTCATAGATATTTTTCTTTATAAAATGGATTTCTGGTTATGGTAAAGTCAGGGAGTGAATCTTGACTGAATGTACTTAGGGAGATTTTTCCCTTAATGGTTTCCTAGTTTCCATTCATGCAAGTGCAGTTAACACTTTCTAGAATACATTTTACTTTATTCAACCCTATCACATTAGTGTTAATATACAGATAGTTCTAAAGGGTAGTAAGAAGTGGTGAACAAAAACCTAGTTCTTTATTGTCTCCTATTATCCAATCTTTCTAAAGCCTACAATTAGGTATCTAAGATACAATTTCCTTTATTTAACCCACCCATAATTGTTGAAAATTGAAATGATTTTTACACCACGAATTTGTATACTGTGCAGGTTTAACTATGCTGTTTATGTGTTTGCAAGTGTTAAAGCAGCCAACTCAAGCTATGAATCATAATGCATGTTGGAGACTACAGTGAGCTAAATATAGCTACCTCACTTAACACGAAAGCTCAGATAAGGAGAGCTAAGTTAATTGAGATTGCATTTTACCTTTATTAAAAATATTTTATAATAATGAGTTGAAAAAAATGTTGAAGGAGTTAATAATATTGATAAGAAACATAAATCTAATAAACTTAATACAACCGAGAAAACAAAATTCATAAAATTATTTTGTATTGTTTGTAGTTAATGTTTAATGTATGTTTTTAATGTTTTAGATAATTGTGTAAAAATTCTAATTTCATATCAACATAGATTTATATTTTTCAGCTCAATGGGAACAAAAATAAAAACTAACTTGTTAACACTTAAGATGTTTTCTAGAACATAATATGTGCAAAAGTAGAAGAATGCCTGTATTAGTATTAAGCATTTACATATAATAACAGAGTTACTTCACTACCAGAAGGAATGGCTGTTTTAGTTTATTTTTTATCAATTCTTAAACATGACTTTGGCAAACACCTTTGTTTTGGGGCATATTACACAAGTTTTTTAAAGTACTTTGCGTTTATTTCCCTTGTGGGCTTACTGAGCCTTGGACTAATGTATTGTACAGGATAAGGATGTTAAATTTTTAAGGAACTGAAATTACATTCACTTAAGATCATAGGGTGAACCACAGTGAAAATTACAATGTATAAAACTTCCCATGGTGTATTCGGCTTTGAACTGCATCTCAACATTCTGGGTTAAAGTTGAGCAACCTAGCCAAACAAATTAGTAATGAGCTTTTCCTATCAGTAAAGACAATGGTATTAACCACTTAAACTAGAGGAAAAAGGTTTGGGAGAATATTTAAGAAGAAATGTACTAACATTTTTCTTGATGAATATTTAACCTGTTAAACAAATTTAACACATATAAATTACATTTCTATAAGCTATTAACTTACTACATAAGTATACAGATAAAATAAGATGTAAGGTTTTATAATTATTAGCTATATTAAAATGTACATCTAACACATTGAGTATTTAACGTGCTTAAATGCATTTTTGTAATTTTTAAATGTTAAGTCAGGCTATGTATCAAATTGAATTTAGTATTAATACAAAGAAAAAAGCCAAGTGTATTGTTTGTTTCTTTCTTATATGTAGAGTATGGTATATAAAATGCATATTAAGGTTTCATTTGAAAAACTATTAGTTTTAAAGTTTGAGATCTTTTCAGATAAAAATTGTTTGTGATTGGAATGGCTACATAATGAAACTCCTTTTGAAATTATAAAAAGTTGTTTTATGTCCTGTAAAGATAATTTGTATATGTGTTAAGGTATTATCCTTCACATTAGTTTAAAATTTGTTAATGCTTTAAGCTAACATTGGTATTTTTTGTTATGTTTAAAAATGTTAGTGACCTTACAAAAAAGACAAATATCACCACTCTTTGCAAAATTACATTAATTTGAAACTAAACAAAATGATTCACACTATGTTACTCTCTTACACTTCATAGTTTGGAAATTATTGCAAAATTTTCTGGATATTCTGGTGATATTTTTAAATTTCTGTGTATAATATCAGACTTTCCCGTTTATAAGTGGATTTCAATCATACTGGTGTGAATTGTGACCATAAAACTCATGTTTTAATAGCCTCAAAGAGGTTCTTCTTAGGGCAAATAAGATACGGTCATCTTTGTATTGTGTGATGCAATAATGGTTTAACCTATCACCAATGGCTGCTGCCATAACATTTGAGTATTGATTCCTCTAGGGCAGTGGTTCTCAAACTGTGGTACACAAGCATACACGACAATACTAACATTTTCCCCTCAATTTGAGGAACTTATTTGTGTATAGCAACACTAATGGCTTGTATACAACCAACACACCCGCTATTCAGACTCGCAACTATGCAATCACAAGCATACTCGTAATTACGCTTTCACTTGATACAAAATAGCCTATCTACAATGAAATGTCGTAAGATGTAATCTCAACCAATAGGAATTAAGACAGATTAACCATTGAATAAAATAATAAATATACCAGACAACCAATCATTGATGATACTGCGTTAATATTCTGATCCCAAATAACAAACTAACCAGAGATAGTCCATTTACAATGCTTGTAGTGATAGTAAAAAATAAATTTTGTATTAACTGAATCTTGACATAAATTTAGACTTAAAATTAAGTATGATTGAACCAGACATATCCTCGTTTGTTTCAAGCACATAGCATCATCCTTCTCACTGAATTTTTAGACTCGAATATTGTAACATCATTTTTATAAATAAATAACAGATACTTTCAAAAACAGTTGGAATGTTTTACTGCTTTATCATTCTGAGACATAACTCTATCAAAATGAAATTTTTAATAGTTCATTGGTATGCGACTGATCTGTAATACACATGAGTGGTACACGAAAAAAAGTTTGAGAACCACTGCTTTAGGATATTCAGTCTACTTAAATTGACAAAACAATTTAACAAAACAAGTATTAGCCAAACATTTATTCTTCTTACACTTGACTGTGATAAGCGCAGTCTTATTAAAAATAATTTTAGGTAATAAAAATACCCTTAATCCTGCTAAGTAATAATATTCTTTTCAAGTCTTCCTGGTGTTGACAGAAGATGCCAAATAAGTTAATTTCAGGTGCTTTGTCCGAATCACTAGTGGTACAGTAAAAAGGAAACTATGAGAACAAAACAATATAGGAGATATTTAGTCAATGATAACATCACAAAAACAAGAACTATTCTTCATGGCCATAACTTTGAATTTTATTTTAAGATTCCTAAAAATATATTATCTGGCTTACACATTTAACTTAAATAATTGAACAATTTATTTTCATGAAAAGAACAAGAAAGCAACTTTTCTTCCAGATTTTACTAAAAATAAAATTGTTGTGTACCAACCTTTGTTTGATTTATCATTGTTTAGTGAGTCAAATGTGTAATAAAATTATTTAGAGTGTGACAAAAATACCAGTGATGTGTTTAGTTAAACAACTAACTCTGCCAGTTAGAAGTGATATATTATAGTTTTCATCAATATAAGATAATACACTAGAATTCTTGTGTGGCTCTAAATGATTGTGTACATGTTTTGGTATAATTATTTGGGGAATGTTTAATAAATATGAGTTGAATAATTAATTTCCTTCGAATTGAATCTGCTAGTGAACTATTATCCCACAAAACATGGTATGCATCACCAGATGATCTGACCCAGATTTTGGTGTAAGTCTAATATGCACCCATCCCTACTCACATGCATGGTGTGTGTCCTTTGATTACCCACTAAGATCACTACCCAAACTCTTTGTTCACCCTAAATAATGAGAATATTCATTATATATTTGAATACAACTATTTTTTATTACTTCTTATTTACATACCTTACATACAACTTTAACTTTTCTCCCTGAGAAATCCATGCACATACAAAATAAATTAAATTTATTAATAACACAAACATCTTACATGATTTTAAAGTAAAGAAAAAGACACTTTAAATGAAATTAATTTATGCTAAAACTAGTTAAGTTTGTATAAAATAGGTATGTAGGGCTAAGCCTTGAATAACTTCTTTTTTCCAATCAAACAAACATTCTAAAATACACAGGCGTTTATAAATGGAAATGTTTAACACTTGTCTATCCATCCCTCAAAAACCAATAAATATTAACTATTAATATATTTATTTTATGCTATTATATGTGTGTAGTATTGATTTATTTGATACACATTAATGCTTCTTAATTTACCACAATTAATAAACAATGGTATGGAATGAGCAGATAGCAGCGAATGTGCTAAAGGAAGAATATAAAGGAGGGAGATGAAGGCATTTAGGTAAACTGACCCAGCTACAGACTGGAAACAGTTTATGATGATGAGTAAACAATGGTGAAAAGTTATATTGCACAAGAATCCTAGCAAAGTTACAAAAACAAACAATGAAAAAGAGAATAAAAAATTAACCAAGCACACCTAAATGTCTCATTGAAAAATAAAAGTTTGCATAACCACAAAGGCTAAAAGTCCAAAGTTAGTATTAAACCCATGCAACTAAACCAGAGCTTTAACAACAAACTTGCCTTATTCCAAAATTTGGGTACATTACCATAAGCAACTAGTATCATAAGGACCAACAGTGCACATTAATTTTTGTCTCTAAGGTTTTTTAAAGTATATTTTAAAACTAGTTAATTTTTGTTTGAAAAATTTTTACAAAGATAATTAGAATATTAATTTTTATATTATTTCTGTAAACATTGGACTATAAGAGTGTTCATTAACAGGGTGTCCAACCAAACTATATTTTTAAATTCCATGACTTTTCCAGGTTTTCCAGATCCAATTTACTTTTTTCCAGACCATTATTTATCGATATTATGTATATTACGAAAATAATTTTCTAAGATCACAGATTAAATAGCGTGTTTTTTTTCTAGATACATACACATTCTGAAGTTGTATCACTCAATAAAGGGATTAAATAATTTCTGCCTCCGAGGAAATGAACATTTTAGGTTACAAATAGATTTCAGTAAAATTGTATTGAGCCATTAAGAGATTGCCTCAAGCAAGAAAGATTTAAAATAGTTGTGGGACAGTCATTCTTAGTTCCTTCTAATTAAAATGTAGGCCTAGTCAAATTTTGTACATATGAATATCCATGACTCAACTTTGGCTAAAGACACGTGGCAGAAGGGTGGAAAGACACAAAACTCACTTGTTGACCTTGAGAAGTGATATAAGTCTGCTCAACATGGACAATGGTTTGAAAGTGATTACAGCTAGGTATTAACTGGAATAAAAGGGTTATTTTGACTACTGTGAATCAAAATATGAGGCTTTATATAGACAAAATATAAAATTTCCAGAAATTTAATAAAATTCCCTGAATTTTCCATGACTTTTCCCTGACCAAGCAAATTCCCTGACAATTCCCTGTTTTCCATGTTTTCCAGGTCGCTGGACACCCTGATTAAACTAAAGGAAAGTAAATGTCCGTGATTTTCAATGATGTAATTGGCAATAAATGTTCACAATAGCTCAAATAGGGTTTAAATAATACAATCTGATACATGTCATATTGCATTCTTGTTAACAGATATAGGCATTAATATAGTATGTATAATTAAACCAAATTTAGGATTAAAAAATTGTTATAAATTACTTCACAATTCTATTCTCGGTGACATCTTCCCTCATAATATTGACCCATTTTATTCATCAATAATATGATATGAAAAATTAATGGCTTATGTAATAGCACCAGAAAATGTGTTGAAATTCAAAATTCAGCTGATTAAGAATTTGATGAGAGAAAAAAAATGGAAGAATACTTCATGTTGGAACTATTAATAAAAAATATTAGTAGCATGTTTATCATTTATATCAGTATTTTTGTTTCGAAGTTGCCTTCAGTTTTATATTGACTGAAGTACCGAAAATTGTATGGCAGAGTTGTGATTTAAGTGAAGTAGGTTTGGTAAAAATTGATTGTTTGGCTAAAATGAATCAAATGTGTATATAATGAGTGTTTTTGAGACAATTAGTGTGGTCCGATACAAAATACCAGATGACATCTACCTTTAACGCATGTGTAATGGGCCAGTTTCGCATATGAAACTGACCCCATTCTGGTCTAGGTAAGTGTTGTCTTGTTTAATATCGAGGCACACTAAATCTAACTATAAAACTGGCCCTTAGAGAGGAATAGTAACCAAACTTATTTTGTCTGTAAAATCTCCCCTTGAAGTCTACAACTGGGATTTAAACATAACTCTTCTGAAGAACCACAAAGAAGCTAAAGAAAGCACCAGCATGTCTGAAGTTTTGACTATAGCAAGACTACAAATACAATTGCTGTATTTTAAATTTTAAATTAAATTAATATTAATTTATAAATACCATAAAGAGACATTAGGCATAAATAGCTGTAAACCAAAGAACACACACAGACATGCACCCATACATACATAAAAACACAAAACTATATATGTACAAGAAGCAAGTTAGAAGTTTACAAAAAAACAATTGTTATTGTGAAAAATGACCATCAGTGTGTACATGCAGAAGAAATGATCAAAGCCTTTTTTTTAATGATTAAAAACAGATAGGCCTAACTGGAGTGGTGTGAAATACAAAAAAAATATCGATTTTTAATCTTTGCCTAGGTATATTTTCAAAATTTTGTATATATTTTAATTTTATATCATTTTAGACAAACATATATAAGTTGGTTCTTTAGAGATTATTAAAGAAATCCAAATGTTAAATATTATAAAAATAGACATGTATGTTTATATATATATTTTTTTAATTCCATACTTTAGTTAGTGAGTTTCATGTGCAGTTGTACATTTAAAAATACAATGTTAAAACCAACAAAATTATTATTAAAGCTGAAAAATGTAAAAATAGTGTATTTACATTAAAAGTGATGCTATCAAAAGTGATAGAAACATGTACAAATAAATGTTTATGAACAATAGAAATTTTATCTAAAATACATTTTAGTATGGAACTTATGATTTTAAACTCTCTTCCACAATTTTAATAACCATAGCTATATAACAAATCACATAGTGTTACCAACTTTAGTTGGATGGAAGTACAAATCAAGTCAACATATTTACTACAATAAATTTCAGAATATCCAATTGTACCTATGAAGCTATGAAGCTATTTAGTTACAAACAAACCTTACAATGACGATTTCACATAATATTCTAAAACATATATTTTAATATCATATGGAAGTTGTTACTCTGGTAAAGTTTTACTTAGAAGTAAATTATTATGAGGCCCAGATAAATGTCTAATCAATTCTTGTAATGTTTCAAATGCTAATTGACAAAAGCAACAATTGAACCTCCCTTCTCTGCCATCGTGAATCACATTACGATGCACTGAACATAAATGTTTCAATAAATGGGCTTTTTGTTTGAACATTGCCACACATAAACGACAAGCAAAAGGTTTTTCACCTGTATGAACACGAAGATGAGTCTTTAAATTCCAACTCATACCGAATTGTTTACCGCAGTATTCACATCGATATTCTCTAACTGGAAGAGTTTTTAAAGACGACTTTGATGGATTACTTGAGCTCGTGTTAGCAGGAACTTCAGTTTTGATGTGTGTTTTATGAGGGGAAGGTTCTAAGCTGGAAGGATTCTCTGAACTCGCTGATGCTTGTGTATGACAAAGAGCCCACTTGCTCCATGGGATGTCACCACTACATCTATGCAAATAATCTGATATCTGAGAACCACTCTCTGCACTAACACATTCATATTTAATATCCTTCATTTTTGACCGAGGTGATATCGGAAGCTCTTGATTGGGTGGAAGTGAAGTAATTGGTGAAGACGACAATGCTCTGTCAAGAAAAGGTGGAGCTGAAGAAGACACTGGGTGGGCAATTTGTCTTAGGGAACTTTGAACAACACTTCGGTGTGGAATTTGTGACATTTTATCACTATATGGTGCACATAAAGGCACAAATGGTGGATTTTGGGAGGGAGAATTATGAAAGCCAGGTCGACGTTTTCTGTGAGGAGTTACTACATAATTTTCTGGTGACGACTGCATCAAAGCACCATCCTCAATTTTGTTGCCATCGTCTTGAAAATTTGTATCAGAGTCTAAATGAATTTCAAGGGAGAGAGATTTCCGTTTTCCCCTAATATGATGGTGGAAATGTGAAGAGTCTTGGAATGGTTTCATAGAGGTTTTTTCGATTTCATGGTGGAATGATTCATTGTCTTTATTACTTAAATCTTCAACAGTATTTGAATGTTGTAACACAAGCATTTCCTTATCATTTGAATCCTGTAGATAGCAAAGAAAAAAAAAATTAATGATTTTAAAAACTAATACATTGTAAAATAATTAATAACAGATACACACATTAAAATAAGGTTGGTTCATAGCTGCCATGAAATATTTAATAAAAAATTACTAAGATTTCCTCGTGACAAGATTTAATATAGTGTATGGCATGTATTATTATTTGTATGTGTATGCATAAATAAACATTATGGGCAGAAAACAAATACTTTAGGAAAACAGATATAATCAACTACCTTTCTTGTGATTTTTAGTAAACTAATGACACATATGTGCTGAGTATTTTAGAAGGTTATTAAGTAGTAATATGAGTAATAACAAAATAGCTCCCAGTTTCAAATTTGAAAGCACAAATTAAATATAAATTGATAGAATAGATAGAATTTTTAATAAATTGTTCACAATTAAAAGAGACACACAGTATTGTAAAATGAGTACTATGGGTGGAGAAGAGGTACAGTAAGAACACAATGAGGTACACTATTAAAAATGAACTGGTCAAAGGCCAGCTCCTCTCAAAGACTATTTATAAAAATGAAAGGTAAAGGATTAAATATAATGCACAGTTGGTGTTTAGCATTTATTCATTTATTTTGAACTCTTTTCTATTAATAATATTATTATTTTATAACTAAACTTTTTTTTATGTTTGCCACTTTTATAAAATGAATTATATTTGTTAGAATGGTACATATGCGAATAATAATATTTTCTACGTTTTTTTTTCTCTTTATAGTTAGCTAAGTGACGGGTCTAGGATTGGATGTGTGTCACCGCCATAAATTATGATCCTCCTAAAACTTTCGTCACTACCATTAATGTAGCCTCACTCAAACCATCTTTCTCTGACTTAACTCATATATTTACGTGATGAGTGAAGGAAAAAAAAACTCCATGGTGTCAGTCCGCGAGCAAGCTATACCAATCGAGCGACCACCCCATGTTGGCAAAGAGTGTGCCAATATTTACAGATAGAGGGTGTCATGTGGTCCGCCCAACCAGGCCGTTAATCTGTTTTCCATACCGTAAACTCCTTCTTTATTCAAAAAATTCCTCAATTCTCCTCAGGAGGCCGAGTTTAGCCTGTTCCAAACCCAATGCTTATCAGAAAAACCTGGAAGCACCGGGAAATAAGCCCAGGACCTCAGGATCTGTATCCAAGAACTAAAACCACTAGACAAGAGAGGTGCTCGAAGAACAATCAACACGTGTAAAAATAACTCCTCATCTCAACACTTCAATTTATATAAAGCCCCAGGTATACCTATACGGGAAACACAGCATGATCAAAGATCTGCAGATTCAAGGTGGGATATAGCCACTCATAAAATTAAATAATCCACTTTTTCACTCAAGCCTCAAATAATTGGGATACAACCACATTCATGGGAAGGGATAACACAGTCGAGAATGTTTCCCAAGGAACAAATGTTCTGTTGATATATCCTAGCCAAAATATTAAGTCAAAAAAAGTAAAATAGAACATACAAAGATAATAAAAGAATTTAGTTTTACTTTAAATTATTTCAATAAACACTGTTATGACAAGATAAATTGAAAAAAAAAATTGGATTTTATTTTAAGTGTTGTCAGATTATGGGTACATAAATATTGTGAAGAAAAGTGTTGAGGACACACTAATGTAGGATGCTTGAGCTTATTGGGAGTGTTTTTTTTAATTAGTTCTTTAAATAATAAAAGGAGAATATCCATTATAAATACTTTAAGAAACATAATAAAGTTTTGTTGGATATTGGGAACATAGTTATGTGTTCAACTATACTTTGAAAAATAGAATTTATATATTGACTTGGCAAAGTCAAAGTGCATTGAAGATTTAGTAATATTTTAAGAGGTAATCTAGCCACAAGACTTTGTATAGGTTTCAAATCCCAGAGTGGCTAAGTTTTAATTTTTGACTAGGTAGAAAAGGAATTTATGAGCAAAGGAACCTTGAAGAGAGAGAGAAAAAAAAATTCTATGGCTTGTGATCAACATAGCCAAATTGATTAATGCTATAGATCTAAACATAACATTGTGTGGCAAAGAGTTAAGCTATAATACAAGATTTAAAAAAATTACAGCTCACTAAATATACTGCAAGCCAAAAGGTAGATAAACATTTAAAATAGAATTAATCAAATTAAAAATATCCATATTTTTGATATTCCTTAACACAAACCTTTGAACCATTTTCCAAACTAGAAGAATCATTAACACTGTCTAGAGCTTCTCTATCAGAGTCTGTTATATTGTAGGAAGCCGAATGTCTTCTTCTTTTACAGGAGTTGGTCATAGACAAATTTACAGGATTTAAAGAGCTTCGACGTCGTCGGGATGAGATCATTTTACTGCTTTGAGAAGCCGTTGAAGATTCACGAAACACAACTACAGAAAAGAGTAAATATGACAAGGGTTTATTGTAAATAAAATAATTATTTATAGGTTTCAGTATTAGTGCTAACATTAGTTAATTAATTGATAAATTATAAGGATAAATGTTGTTTTGGTTTAAAACTTTTTTTAAGCACTGTGTCTTTATACCTATTTGAATAATACGCCTATGCACTAATTATGGTTTTAAGGGTAAGGAAGGTTATATTTATATTAAATGTACCCACATTTGTGTGAAGGAAGAATGGAAAACCATTATAGAAAAACCACCCTCATCACATCCAACCGAGATTTGAACCTTAATCTCCTCATTATTGGCAGTTTAGTCTACTGTGAAAGTGACACCTTAGACCAGGGTCTTCAGCTCGTGGCTCGCCATAACATTTTTTGTGGTTTGCCGACTCATGAAAAAAACATTATTTCAAGAGAAAAAATGACAAATAGAGCTATATATATTTTACATAGTTAAATAATAAAATGAATATGTATTTCAAGTTATTTTATAAACTATGTTTGATTTACATGTAAGGAAAAATATTACGTTTTTGTACAAATGTATACCTTGAACCAGCAAATGATTACTCTAGTAGAAAAGGGAAAGAGTACTATTTTGGGTGTGTTCGGACAGTCGGGAGTGATCATGTTACTCATCACCTCCGAGACATTTGGTACATAAAAAAACTTTCAATCTTAATACTATTGGTAAAGTAATGAAACCAAACCAACAATAGAAACAAACTTTGGCCCTTGGATATAAAAAAAAGGTTGAAGACCCCTGCCTTAGACCATGCAGTCATCGAAGCGGGTAATTTTAAACTTAAGTGACTAAATATCAGAAAAAGAATAATTGGGGGAAAGGAATTTTGTGAAATTATCATATATATAATATCTTTATTTTTATTTATAGTGTTTGAGAGAATGGGAGAGTAAGAGCATAAGAGAAGTTGAAGAGTAAAAGAAAGGAAGATAGTTTTTTTGGTACACTGCATTTTACTATTTGTCCAGGCTATCCACATGCTTATACTGATTAAATAAGGATGTGGAGGGTAGAATTTATAAATAAAAATGCAGCCAAATTTGTGTGGAGAGAGAGGTAAACCAAATAGGAAAAACTATCTTATGCACTCTCAAATGAGCCCTGACCTCATTATATTAACGAGACCTGCAAGCATCTTAGATATATAGGTAGCAGACAATACCATTACCCAATGAATAATGGAATGTTAGAATGACCCCACCAGACAATAAATATGACTTATAAATATGTTGATGAACAATGTAAAATCTTGGCTGGAGAAGTAATGTTTGCAGATGTACCTCTAGTGGGGCAAAGATAAAGGAACATATTCATTTATTTAGTAGCATATCTTACTACCCGTTCAGGTTATAGGCTTAAGTACTAATTATGCTAATGGATTAGAAATTAGGAAGGTTGAATTTAGAGGAAGAAAACCCACATTTGCATGTAAAACCATTTAGAAAAAACCAGTTCATCTGTCCTCAGCAGTCTAGCTCAACACAACTAGCACATTAGCTAACTATGCCACCAAGGCCGGTATAAAGGAACATAGATACAGGATTTACACCCTATATAATTAAAGGTAAAGAAATGAAAAATAAGATTACTGGGCAAAGATGATTCTGAGCCCAGGCTGAATGACAACTAGAGTTCTTCATGACAACTAACCATAACGTTTAAGGATGCTATAAAGCAGTATGGGAATACAAATCATATATATTTAAAAAATAACAAATCAATAAAATAGGTTATGCCAAAGAGAATTTGTTTATTTGCTGAATAATACATATTGTTTTAAAGAAATTAACAAAATAGTAATAAAAACTTGTTCAAAGTAATATACATGATAGGTGGCAAGGAAGTAAGTTACCAGATACTTTTAGACAGTAAAAAAGGACCGAGATGTTTATGTCAACCAACTAAATGCATGTCCCACAAAAGAGAAACATCATCAAATAGGAGTAAGGACTTTTTTTTTTAGTGAAGCTGAAGCAAAGGAAAATATAACCTTGGTAAAAACCAAGGTTAGCGTATAACCCGAACGGGTAGTAAGACGCGGTGCTAAATATTATTATTATTATTATTATTATTATTATTAAAAACCAAGGTTACTAAATGCCAATAGAAGAAAAATTTAACCTTAGTAAAGGCAAAGTTAACAAGGCAAAAAATATTATTGTTGCTTCACTTATTGAAGTAAATACTTTTGACATGCAAATAAAAAAATGAATTATTTAATATTTAACACATACATACCTAATCACTCTGTTATTATTATTATTATTATTATTAGCACCGCGTCTTACTACCTGTTTGGGTTATACGCACTTACGCTAATGTGTAATGGTAGGGTGATTGTGAGATGAAATGGAGGACCTACAGTTTAACGTGGAATCCGAACCACGGTGGAGGCCTGGCATTCCCCACATTCACAAGATGTTTTGTCAGAGGTGAAGGAAGGGTTTGGTAATCAGATAAATCTGTGCTAGGACCGAGGATTGAAACCCGGCCGCCAGCATAGAAGTCTGACACCTTACCCCTAGACCACCAGGTCACCCATCACTCTGTTCCCTTACGGGATAGGCAAGAAACTGTACATATAGCTCAAAAAACAACTCCGTACTTATTCTATCCTCACTAATTTTCTCCACACTTCCTTATCCTTGATACTCCCTCCATTTACACAACATCCATACAAGGAGTCATACATGCTCTTCTATTCTTAAAGCCCTTAAGATTTTTTTTGTATATTTAATCAAGTATAAAAACACATTAACGTGACAAACCTTGTTCGTTTTTAGCTTTAGATATGTCTTGGTCCTCAACATCATCACCTATGGTCATCTCCTGTACGGAAGAAGAACTTCCACATGATTCAGTCTTGATAGATAAAGCCTCAGTTTCCTTTTCATCCTGTAAACTATTATCTACCCTTTCCCCTTCCTTACTAAGAATAATATCAGGTATAAAGTGCAAAGATTCTGTATTTCCATCACATTCTTCTGTATCCTCCCCTTTCATTTTAGAGATTTGGTTCCCTCTATTACACAAATGGGTGAAATTGATTCCATCCCCATTTTTGGGATCACTCTCGAACCTTGAATTGCATACAGAACTAAAGGAATTCTTGTCTGCATGTGGCAGACAACTATTATGAATTACATCATCCAAAGACTCTTCCCCTTCTTCTTCTTCTTTTGACCTCCTCTCCTCTTTGGATTGGTGAGCAATCCAGCTCGAGCATACAGTTCGTCCCAATTCACATTCAAAGTTACAACTAACATTATGTTGCTTGACACTGCTAAATTCTTCATTTTGAATATTTTCTTTCCTATTTTCTGTGAATTCTTGGCATTCAATGTCCTTAGATTTTGTAACATTATCTCTGGCCAAACATTTTCTAGAATGGGTACCAAAAGACACTTTCCATAAAGCAGGGGAATAGTTAGAAACTTTAGCATTTTTACTTGAGTCAAGTAGTTCTTCAGAGAACAATGATTGCTTGATCACATCATTTTGCATAAGGGTTGATTTTCCCTTTTCGTGGTGATATTGTTGATGGTTAAGACAAAATTCAGGTTTAATTTGAAGTAGTTCAATGAGTTCCTGTAACCCTGAGATGTCCTTGGACTGAAATTTAAAAAGAAAATTACTATCAAGAAAAACCAAATTAAAAAATTCTTTATTTAAATATACATAGTTTGTTAGTGAATATTTCAAAAAATAATTGTGAGTTAGTTCATGGACACTTTTGAGTTTTGCAGAAACTCTAAGAGCTCACTCAACTTGAAAGTAGAAAAAATGAATGTTAATAATGCCAATCAGTAGCAGTTCTCTAAAATAAATGAAAAAGAAAATTTAAATTAGTAATTCCAAGCCAAACATCCCATTTTCAGTTAGGCTAAATTAGATAGTGTACATTTTATATATTTCGTGGGCCTTGATTGAGTTTTGAGTAGCTAACACTAAAATATTTTTATTTTTATGATTACTAATATTAATAAACACATTTTCAGTTCATGGCCAGACGCCTTAAGATTTTCTTAGTCGTTGGTTGACTACAGTAGACCCGTGGCTTCTTTGGTGCTGACTGACAGCTCACAGCTGACTTCTGACAGTTAATATTTAGGTATATACCTAAATTTTACTGTTAGAAGTGACAGCTGCTAAACACATGTTTTTGCAGATCATATGGTTTGGCGTAGGGATACATAATTTGGTCTGATAACTTTTCAAAGCCATCAGTTGTCAGCTGTGAGCTGTCACACAGCCCAAAGAAGCCATGGGGTTACTGTACCTTTACAGGGCCATCCAAAGAGGATGGAGGAATCAGGGAGGGTGGGCAATAGGGTAATTTTGAGAAGATTCCAGCTTTGTCCCAGTCATCCAAAAATTTCATTTTTACAGCAGCAAGTCTTGCAGCAGCAGAGTTGCACATGCTGGAAATGAATTTTATTTTTACTGACCCAGGTTATTTTAAAGATTATTATTATTATTATTAGCACCGCGTCTTACTACCCGTTCGGGTTATACGCACTTACGCTAATGTGTTAATAGTAGGGTGATTGTGAGATGAAATGAAGGACCCACAGTTTAACGTGGAATCCGAACCACGGTGGAGGCCTGGCATTCCCCACATTCACAAGATGTCTTGTCAGAGGTGAAGGAAAGGTTTGGTAATCAGATAAATCTATGCCGGGACCGGGGATTGAACCCCGGCCGCCAGCATAGAAGTCTGACACCTTACCCCTAGACCGCCAGGTCACCTATTTTAAAGACTTAACATTGGAAAGCTCAGAACAATATAGCTTAGTAATGTAATAAAACTAATATTTTATCATTTACATAATTTAACTATTATATTAATAAAATTATATAAAGCAGTGGCACCGACTTTAGCAAATTTGGTGGTGGGGGCACGATTAACTGGTAACTGGCGCTATTTTCAGAATAATGTGTTTAGTAATTATAAAAATAAAAGTATTTTAAGGTAAGCTACTCAAATCTTAATCAAGGCCCACAAAATGTATAAAATGTACACTATCTGATTTAGCCTAACAGAAAATGGGGTGTTTGGCTTGGAATTACTAATTTAAATTTAAATTTAAATTTTCTTTTTCATTTATTTTAGAGAACTGCTACTGTTAGCTGTTAGTTTACAAGTCATGTGCTGATTTATTCAGTCAGTTCAGAAAGTGCACATTAAATAGTAAATACCTTAAATAAATAGATAAATTGAATAAAGTAGTTTTTTCACTATTTAATAAAATCCATACTCAAGAAGTGGACCAATGTTTGTGTTCCCCATCCAACAAGAGAAATCACTCAAATGTAGGTATATGGTTTATTTAAGGTTTTGTATTCAAACTCCAGCCTCCCTGTTCTAAGTAATTGAGTCAATTGCGAGAGTGACACCTAAGACTATGTAACCACTGATATGAATATTATATTACTTTTTTTAAATATAATTAGAATCATGTTGTGTACATGCACCACCCATTAAATCTAATATAAATAAATTGTACATTGCACTGCACAAACTTTCTCTCTTTTGACTTAAAGACACATTTATGGGAAAATTGGAATGATTTGTGAAATGAAATAACATGAATTGTTTCAGAAACCACTCCAACAAAGAGCATTAATACAATAATATAATAATGAAAAAAAGAGGAACATCTTTGTCCACTAGAGAGTATAACATCAATTTAAATTGTCAAAGAGCGCCATAATATTTGTTTGTAGCTCAAACTATTGGTTTTATAAAAGTATAGTCGAAGCAAAATATTTTAATTTTGAATAGTACTACAACTTTAAAATGAAAAGTTATTTTCTATTTCAAATTGTTGAGATATGATCATGAAAATTGGAATCTTCATAGGAAGATAAGATTCACGATTTTGTTTGTAATGTTAAGCAATACCTGGATACAAAGTTTAATAAAAATTGTTAGAGTGGATTTATAAAAAATCAAGTTTTTATCTTTTTTGCCTTTCAGTAAACAATACTTAGTTTTAGGGTAAAATATCTAATTCCAAAATCCCCTTCGGGAGAAACCTATGAAAACCCTAGATAATAGGTTTCAACCTAATCGGTAAAATGGTCTATGCTCTAGAAGGCCGAGATACAGAAAGATGGTATTGTGAATACCACCCTTTTGGTTTCAGGGGGTCATGAAACGTTGACATTTATCAAAATCCCGGGTTAGATGGGTTTTTTTCTAATCACAATACTTTACTTTCCAAGAGGTCAAGAGAAAATTAAAAAAACAGGTAATACCTTGATCTCTCTTAAAGAGTAAAAATTAATGTTTCACCTGAACAAACACCTGTCCTGTGTATAGAAAGTCTAGTAAGTGTCTCATATGATGTGCCTCAACTCCTGGCAAATGGATGGTAGCCCCGCACTCCCCTTGAGGTGGCATCTCCTGCAAGATGTGTCGGACAAGTGGACTGACAGAAGCCAGTATTAGCTGGTGGGCGTGCAGGGGAAGAGCACCATCACAAATGAGGGTGACATCAGCATGGGATTCAGCCAGAAACCAGGACCTCACTTCGTCTGCAAGGGTGGAGTGGTGCTTGCCATAGTGGAGCGTCAGGAGGTCTTCCACACTGTCACACATGGCTCGGCTCCACCTAAATACAACCACAAAGAAATGTTGGGTAATCACAAGTATCATAAGCTCGCTCTTTTTTGGGAACGATACAAAAGGGGTAATGGTGAATGTTGTTGGATGAAGAGAGAGGAGGAGGATAAGTTTACAATTTAAATTACAATTTTCAACAAGCTTACTTACAGTAATAAACATAATGATGAAATCTGAAAGGAAGAAATTAAATTAGCGCATATGGAACTAAATTAAATCTTGAACTACAAACATAATTGACAATATTAGAAATTTTTTGAAGTGAATTAAATCTAATTGAAAAATGACACCAGGACATGTGCATTGAACCCGGGGTTTGGTTTACGTGCCAATAATCTTACCACTTAACTGCCCAGGAATCATCCCCTGATAAGGATCATTCTTCATTCATAGTTTAAGTTAGTCTGTAATGGCCGTGGAATTAATTTGCTCCTAGAGCTATTATTGAATCACAGCCCCAAGCATCTTGGGCTTAGCTTTATGCTGACACATGTACCTACCAGATTTAATTGTGCCAGGTGAGCAACATATATACAAAGATGGAAATTAGCTTTGGTTACAGATATAGCCATCATTGGGTACATCTTTCAATTAAATAAAATCCAGTTGAAAAATTACACCTGTCAAAGGAATCGAACCTATGTGTCATTTTCCAACTATATTTAATCTAAGTGAAAGATGTATCAAGTAGCGACTGTATCCATGACCAAATTAAATTTTCATATTTAATTATTTATTTAATAAAAGAGATTTAGTTTCAAATTAACACGCATGAGATCCAGAATAAAAATAGTGCCATTAAATAAGACATTGGTAAGAAGAAATTGACCATGCAAGAACTAATTCATCAAATAAATTACATATTTAATTTACAAGCTGAAGGCAAAATAATTCTACATAATAATTTTTTTTTCGCAACACATCTTACTACCTGTTTGGGTCATACACTGATGTGCTGTTACACTAAAGGTTTTATAGACTAGAAAGGTTATATTTATAGGAAGTCTACCTGAATTTGCAAAGAGGGAGAGTGGAAAACCATTTTTGGAAAGAAAAAACCTCAGTACACTCGAGTGAGATTCGAACCTCGACTTCTCGTCACCGGCAGTCCAGTCTACTGTGAGAGTAGCGTGTTAGACTATGAGGCTACCGAAGTGGGTTACATAATAATTACAATAGATAATTTGCACAAACTTTGTCAAGTAGATATTCAAAAAGAAACTTAAAATATTTTGATTTGTATTTTAAATTAGTAAGGGGTCTAAGTGTAAGATTTAAGGCACGTGTTTGGCACACATTTGCACCTTATTTTTTTTTTAATGTATTCATATATGACAGATTAATATTATTTCAGTTGATTGTGTGCATTATTAATTTTTCTGAGACAATATTTTAGTGCTTATTTTTATATTTGTGTAGGAATTTATATATTAAAGAATAAAATTCAAATTTGAATTGTATAGTTAACAGAGATGCATTAGATCTTTCTTAACTTTAGCCAAAAAGCATGATATTTTGACAACCCTATCGTTGAAACATATTGTGAATCATAACTATTTTAATTTTCTTTATTCTATGTTGATAGTTATTGTTTTATTGAAATTTATTACTATACTTTGTAGCTAGTACTGTAAAATGAATAAAAATAAAAGAAGTTGTGAAAAATTATACATATGCACATATAGCTTGGACAGCTCACCCCTCATCCATCTGTTTGGGGTCACTAATAGGGTTATAAAAACATAAGCAAGTATGGAATTGTACAAGTATTTATTAGAATAACTTAACTTTAACTAATTAAGTTAATATTATTTTGAGAGAACTTGGAAAAGTTTATATTTTAGATATTGAACGTGGACTTTAATATCTTCACTATTTTCAGGAACTTTCCTAGCATTGGTTCTGTTCTCAACCTATTTAGAAGCAGTTTAAGTTCTCTAAACATGAAGCATATTTATGCAAATTTCCCAAAACAAAGATGTTTGAGAAGTTTAATATGAAGGCAATAATTTACTCTCAATACTATGTTAATAAATGATGTTACGGCACCTGCTGCAAATGAATGATATGATTATGAATGTATAACTAGATATAATATTTTAATAAAATTCATTTTATTTAATGGAACTACATTCAAGTTTGGTATTTGTCTGGATATTTTTAAAATCAGTACTGATGGTCGATTCTGCACTTCTCATCTGATCGTTAAAGTAATATATTTAAATAATCTAAATATACACAATTAATTCTCCTAGAAAATACAATGGATTAGTATTATGGAATTTAAAAAGAATCAGCGAAAAAATTAATGAAGGAAGGACTATAGTAGCAAATGAAGAATTAGTGTCAAGAAAAATGTATCAGGGATTCAATATTTGAGTAACATTCGACCCATGGAGTCCTCAAGATTTTAACAAAAATATTTATTTGTTCCTAATTTTGAAAAAAGAAAAAAACTGATTATTTTAGCACGTTGTCTCTATGTGTACTTATGGGGATCATAAATTTTGGGAGCAATTTAAAAAAGATCATTATAGATAATATAAATATTTCTAGCTGATCTTGATGCACGATGCAAATGGCCACTTACACATAGAAAGAAAATAAATACATAAAAATACATTTGTTCATAAGAGTCTTGAATGTTTATATATTTTTTTCATTTATTTGAGGTATTTAACGTGCACGTCCTGAATGATTGATTGTATCACTATTACAAACACAACATCTAGCCCCCGGCCATTAATTCATCACTGTTAAAGGGGAAACCCACATTTCGCCATAACCTATTTTGGCCATGCCGGGAATCGAGCCCGGGACTCTTAGCTCAGTAGGCACATCAGCTACCGACTAAGCTAAGGTGTCGGACAGTTTTGATTTAATTAAAATAAACTTATGGATAAGGTATATAGTAATAGTTTATGTATACACATATATTCCTAAAAATAGCAAGCTATAACATCACCACAAGCAAAACAGCCTGCAAGGATCTAATTTAGAAATCTCACAACATATGCTTTCGTCAGTGTTGACAGGAGTTTACAGGGAAAAAGTTTGGTTGCTTGGCAGTGCATGATAATGCTAGATCACAACAAGTGATTTTTTTACTATTATTTACCTAAATCATTCAGTTAGTGTATTGTAACTAAATATAACTTATTAACATAATGCATAATCAGTCAATATTCTTTAAACAACAAGATTAAGAGTGATTTTTTTCCCAAGTAAGCTAAAAAAAAATCCTAGAAACAGCAAGATTTGGGATAGAGTTAGTAAAAACTACCATCTTAAAGTTAAAGGCTATTTTCAAAATGTCTGGCTCCAGCACTAAGAATTGTTTTATTATATTTCTCAAAACAAGTAATAATCTAGTGCATAAAAGGTAGAAGACAATTTTCCTTAAGTTTGTGCTTTTAAATACAGCAGGAGAGTATAACCCAAACAAGTCATAAGATGCAGTGTTAAAATATATATAGCGAGGCTATACCAATTAAGGGTTGGACTACTTTATATAACATACATAGGTGGTTTTTTTTAAATGTATCAGACAATTCTGATTCAATTTCACTAATTTGTAAATAGTATGGTACATAATAATAATAATAACACACAGGTCAAATGTACCCAAATATAACAATATGGTGTATATGTTCATTAATCAAAGATTTCACTGCTCTTGCACACGAGTGGTTTTGGCTAATTTTTGTAATGTATTTTTAATATGAAGTTACCTAATAAATTGGAATATAAAAATGAAAATTTTAGGGTGCTACACCCAAAGAAATCAATACAAGAGGTTAAATATAAAAATACTCAACAATTTTGATCAATCAATAAGTGGCAAAGTAATAAATCTGTGACCAAATGTACATGTAAATAATAGATTAGTGGCCAGATTTCTTAAATAATATTTAATGTTCTGACAAATAAAGAGCTAAGCAATTTTTTTTCATATTTATTATGTATAGGCCTCAATATATATTCATGCTCTACTTTTTTTTTTAAATATAAATCATTAATGCTTTTGCACCACTGTTTACTAACAGTAGGCTATATTATAAATTGCTAGCTTGAGAGTATGAAAGTAAATAGTTAAGATCATGTTATCTAATAATTCAAGATGGAACGCTCGAATCCCAGATTCCCTAGAATCCCATCGTATTAGAGAGATTCAATTCGTACAAGTCTCAACAAAGTATATTTAAAACAATTTATGAATTGACTTGGAATAATTTTAAGCAATAATGGCAAATGGTAAAAGTAATTAAGAGTTGAGTAGTTGGGAGGGGGGGGAGGAGAGAGAGAGAGAAAGAAAGGACAACATTGATTTAATATAATTAATCTACATAAAGAAGTGTTCTAGTTGATGTTTATGATGAAATAAACATGACAATCAAAATGGTATTTTGTCAGTAGCTTTTATTAAACATTTTTTTTAAACTTTGAAATTGTATATTTTTAAGGATTTGAGGATTCAGATTCGAGATTCAAAATAAAGTTTAAGATTCAATATTTGACCCATTTCTACTAATAATATAATTTGAAAAAGTAACCTAAATATAGTAAGAGAATACTTAAGAGCCAAGGGTAGCTCATAGGTTGTTACCAGGACAAGCAAGGCTTGATGGGACGGTGGTAGGAAACTGTTCAATAAGCCCCACTTGCCATTTGAACAATACACACAAAATATTGTAATACAAATATGTATGTTCATTGGCCTTGAAAGTCAAAATTGTTACCGAGTGGAAGAAAACCATTAACTAGTACAGTCCCAATAAATCTTGCTTGCCTTGGCAACAACCCACAAGCCGTCCCTGCTCTGACACCAATTTGTTATATTTTTAAATATATCTTACCAAATTAACCAAAGATAATGAAAGAACTGGTATTTTTACTAGGGTTATTTAACATGCCCTTTTTTGAATAGATTGGATACATAAATAAATTACTTAAAAACTAAAGATTCTATCTTTTGATGGCCATATGGTTTAAGACACTAATTTTGCAATAGACTTGATTGACAAATATGGGGCGATCAGGGTGTCAATTCTGGTCAGGTGTACTGAGGGTGGTTTTTCTAAACTACTTTCCTACCCTCCCTCCTCGCAAATGCGGATATATATTCTCTAAATTCAACCTTCCTCATCCCTAACTTATTGGAGTAATTAATACATATGCATACAACTTGATGCAGTTCTAAAAAAACTAAATTCTAGACGCTGCGTTGTCTCTCGCCCATTAATTCAACACTGTGACCATTGTCACTGATATTAAGTTTTTCAGACTTGCCAGATATTAAACCCAGGACCCTTGGGCTCATTAAATAGATGCACTAGTCCTAGATTTGACAAACTCTTCATTATTTAAAGGGCAATCAATTATCATTGCATTGTATTTATGAGTAAGATTTATTACAGTAGGTACCCACTTCACAGCGTTCCACTAATACAGCAGGTTTCAAATATATACATGTTCACTATGTTCGGTGCTTGTCTCGCTCTTCTGACATTTTTCAACATGATGTGTGCAGCAAGTGGCTTTGGTCACCATTTTATGTTGGTAATTCAGTCTAGTCATAGTAGTGATGGACACTATCAAATTATTTTAGTAATCGATTATCAAATTATTGAAACTATCAAATGATCATTTAATAGTTTTCATTGAATTGTTTTTATTTGTATACTTTATATATGATAATGTAAATATGGTATTATGATTTTATAAGCATTTGAAAGTTAAAAAAGGCCATGTTCTGCTTTACAGCGGGGCTCTGGAACTTTACCCACTGTATGAGCGAGGTCCTACTGTATAACCGTTGGATTCTTAAAAAATCAACCACTTACATTTAAAAATTTTTTTTTCAATTAAATATTATTATATATAAAAACCACCATGGGTTGTAAAAAAGAATCTTGAGGGCAGAAAATGTCCTTTAGAATGTACATTGGGAACCCCTTCTTGAGAGAATTAAACATTTCTATTTTTTTACTGCTGCATATCAAATAAAGCACTTCAATTTCTTTTTAAATGTAAGCAATTTGGCTAGTTTTATTTTTTGATGCAACCTTTGTTCAAGTAATATGAATTAATGAAACAAGGTGAATAAGTTTTTATGTAATAGTGTAATATTGTTATGGGAAGGATATTGTGAGTCTAAATTCGTTTTTTAGCACCGTGTCTTACTACCCGTTCATGTTATAAGCCTATGTACTAATTACACTAATGGGTTAGGGATTAAGAAAGTTTAATTTTGAGGAAATGCACCTGCATTTGTGTGGAGGGAGAGTGTAAAACCATTTAGGGAAAATCACCCTCAATGCACCTGACCGGAATCGAGCCCCAATATCCCCATCTTCGGCAGTCTTGTCCAACACGAAAGTAGTGCATATTTTGAAAATTTAAAAATGACACCTGGACACGGGAATCGAACCCAAGACCTTTGGCTTAGTACGCCAATGCTCTTACTACTGAGCTATCCAGGAATCGTCCCATGCTCAGGGTCATTCTTCACTCATATTTTAAGGCAAAATCTATGATGGACTTAGAGAAATCGTCGGCTACAGAAGAATGACCCTGGGCACAGGACTAATCCAGGATAGCTCAGTGATTAGAGCATTGGTGTACTAAGCCAAAGGTCCTGGGTTCGATTCCCGTGTCCAGGTGTCATTTTTCAATTTTCAGAATATGATATATAGATGGAGCAATCTTCACTAAAAAGCATAAATAATGGCTTTGGCTATTTGATTAATTCACGAGAGTAGTGCGTTAGACCACGCAGCCACAGAATTGGGTATGTGTGGGTCTACAAAGTTTGGTTGAAATTTGTTGGTTTATGGCTTTACCAGTTTGGTCACCCTTGGGCGACGCTTTTATTCTTTATCTTAATAACAAATTTTTTTTCTGTGGATGCTGGTATGGTAATTGGTAATAGTAGTTTGACCCACATTGGTGGTTGAATGGTCTAAGGCATAACTCCTGCAACCAAATCTCAACTGCCAATAAGATCGGGGTTAGAATTCTGGTCAGGTATAATGAGGGTGTTTGTTATTTCCTAAATGAGTGTGTGTGTGTGTGTCTCTCTCTCTCTTTCTCTCCATTCAAATACAAATATAATTATTCTAAACTCAACCTTCTTCATTCTTAAAAATTAGTGTAATTAGTACATAAGCGTATAATCCATACGGGTAATTAAAATATAGTTGTTTGAAGGCATATTAAACTTATCGAGACACACTAGTGGAGATTATGCTAACTAAGTTTAGTCAGAACTTACCAAGTGGTATAATCGTTATAAAGGGAACATATATATATGTGCATGTCTTTAAACATACTTTTGGCATAAAAAAACTTTGCAGTTATATAGGTATAGTGAACACATTTCATTTCACAACACACAAGCATAACAACAAGGTTAAATGAAGGACTATTCTTGTCATGCCAACAAATTAAAAGAGAAAGTTGAAGCAAATGAAAATCATCCTTGAAAAGTCATTGTGACCTGTTATGGTGTGCGCACAATGATTTAAAGAGGGAAATATGGCAAAGTTAAAAGCTTGGACCTACAAATAAAAATAATTTAGCCTAACTGAGGTTAACAATTAATATATGAGTCCAAACCTTCCAGCTAATTTAAGTTAATGCTTGAACTTAATGACAGCTAATGCAAATGTATTTAATTATGAGTAATTGACTGCAGTTTAAAAACTTTGAGGAATATAAGTAAAATTTTGTGTTGACTAGGACATAATATTGAATATGTTTCAAAAGTGTGTGTGACAGACAAGTAACTAAACAAACATAAACAAATACTTACAAATATTTTATATTAGGCCTAACTAAAAGAAATAATAAAAATGTGTGTGACATCTTAAAAATAAAAGTTTTACTTGTGAGTATTGAAAAGCAACAATCCATTCAACACAGATACAATTTTTGAACAAGTTCAAATTAGATGTGTCACATTGCAAATTGTTCATAAAATCTAATAATTATCACCTGCTATGCATATTAACAAATTTACAGCAGGGATAAATTATTTTTCAGCTTGACTCAGCACAGTATTTATTTTTATCAAGCATGAATCATGAAACCATAATAGAAATAAATGACTACCAGAATGAAGTGATTAAAATATAATTTTGTTTCACAAATAAGATATATGTTTCGACTATTATTATTTATGATAGGCTAGACCTAATTTTAATTTAATCAAAGTTAAAAGTGAAATATATAGATAAATCATTTATTGGGCATAATGACCCAGAGTAAAATTTACAATTTAGTGTGAATACAAAATATATATTATAGAATTCCCTTACCTCCAAGTTTTCCTGAAACTATTGGAAAAAAAAAATCTGACTTAACTGTTAAATACCACTTTTCTTTTGGTAAATAACAATTTTTCCATTTATTGAATGTACTTTTGAATAATCTGTCTAGGTGTAGGCCTATATCTGTCCAGAAGATTTTTTATACATCTTGATAAGCTAAAAAGATGAATTATTATTTATTATTATTAGCACCGCGTCTTACTACCCGTTCGGGTTATACACACTTACGCTAATGTGTAAGGGTAGGGTGATTGTGAGATGAAATGAAGGACCTACAGTTTAACGTGGAATCCGAAGTGGAATCCGAACCACGGTGGAGGCCTGGCATTCCCCACATTCACAAGATGTCTTGTCAGAGGTGAAGGAAGGGTTTGGTAAAAAGATGAAATTTAGATAAATTTTAAAGGAACTCCTTGACAAGCACGACACTATAATAAACACAAAAGATTTTTATAAAAATTTAATTTTTTTAATGAATGTTAAGTGGTGTATATGTATGTATGTATAGCTGTCAAGATTTGTCAAACTTAACGATAAGCTAGAAAGCAGAAATTTGGAGTGACTGTGGACAAAAAAACAAACTCAAAAACTATAAAAATAAATCTATTAATAAATTGTATGTAAGAATGTATATCTATCTAGAAGATTTTTATTACTTTGAGTTAAGTTTATTCAGCTAAAATTTGAGGCATTTGTAAACGAACCACACAAAAACTGCGCAAAAATCTGAACCATGAACAATACATACATACTCATGCTGTTCCCTTAAGGGGCAGGCAAGAAATTGCATATAGTTCAACAAATCACAACTCCGTACTTAATCCATCCTCACAAACTTTCTCCACACTTTCCCATCCTTGAATTCTCCCTTAGCTTCAACAACATCCATACACTGAGTCACACATGCTCTTTTATTAGTAAAACTCTTAATATTTCTCTTTTCCCCACATTTGTCTATAATAACAATTGAATTAAAATATTATCAAACATCAAATGGTGTCTATATGTTAAGTAAACGAGTAAGATCAATAAGATAATCTAGGTATGGTGAGTCTAAACTTGCAAGCAGGCAACAAAGATAGGAACATCTCAAAATTGGATATGTTTGAATAAATGTAGATCTGCATTGTTAAAAGTCCATCCCCATTCTCGATGTGGAATGATGTGGAACCTATCAATATTGATGTTCACCATGAAAATTAATGACCTAGAAACATGCTATCAATAGCATAACATCTGAAACAATAGAGTCTAGACCTATGTCTAATAGCATATGAATGCTTGTTTAGTAAATTATTATGGCATTACCGAGACATAGTTAAGACTCTAGTTCTGAAGTTCCCAAAAGCCCACGACTCACTAAAGCTCAGATACATAATTTGCAGTACCCACTTTTATTATTATTAATATTAATATTATTATTACCCGCCTCGGTGGCGTAGTTGGCTAACGCGCTTGTCGTGTTGAGCTCGACTGCTGAGGACGGGGAGATCGAGGTTCGAATCTCGGTCGGGTGAACTGGGGCTGGTTTTTCCTAAATGGTTTTCCACTCTCCTTCCACGCAAATGCGGGTTCACTTCCTCTAATACAACCTTCCCAATTCCTAATGCATTAGAGTAATTAGTACTTAAAGCGTATAAACCGAACGGGTAGTAAGACGCGGTGCTAAATAAAAATATTATTATTTACAAAACATAACAAATATATGGTAGGTCTTATAGTTTAATGACACAAAAACTTTTTTTTTAGATTTATTGTGCATAATTTTGACAATATTAATAAGAAATAATGTATGCATTAGAAAAAGAAAAATAATTTGTATAAGTTTATCATCATCATCATGAACTGTTTCCAGCCTTTCTGTTTAGTAAAATCTCCCTCTGCCTTCTTCCTCCTGTACTCTCTTCCACTCTCTTCCTCTCACTTGCACACTTGCTGCTAT
>CABEEJ010001714.1:109514-134072 GCA_901482245.1 Timema douglasi
ACACACACACACACACACATTTCTTCCTTGGTCTCCCTTGCGGTCTCTTCCCTATATACGCCATATTCCATTAATCTTCTTGGAATCCTCTCCCATTCCATCCTCATTATGTGTCCATACCATTTCATCCTTGCTTCCTCAACTATCTCATACACCTCAGCTCTTGACCTTGTATCTTCATTCCTAATCCTATCTCTTCAGGTAACAGCATGCTCCTCAAAAACTTAATTCCCATTACCTCCACTTTCCTCGTTTCTCTTTTATCCAAAGTCCAAGTTTCCACTGCATATGTAACTATGGGTATGAAATATGCCCTATACAACACTTCCTTACACTTCAGGGGCACTTCTCTTTACCATTGTAGGTCTCTTACATACCTTTAGAAAACCTCTCCCTGCTGCCCTCGTCTCATTATATCTTCTCTGCCGCCCCCCTTTGCCTCAACCTCACTACCTGGGTATTTCACGCTCTTTGCTTCTTTCAACTCTTACTCCACCCAGTTCCTTCATCTTTCTTGGCCTTGTTCTCTACCTTGTCACCCCCATCACTTCACTTTTCACAATACTAAATTTCATTCCATATTTTTTCACCTCCTCGTTCCATTCCTGCAGTTGTATAAGTTTTGTAAGTCTTTATTTTTACAAAAAGACAGCGCTTCTGTAACTTAGTACCATGTTAAAGCAGTTTTGTCAAAAATTTTCTACCGTGTTAGAGCAAAACCATGTTGAAGAAGTACCAGTACCAGTTCATATGAGGGTTCTCTGTAAGCAAAACCATGATGTAACCAAATGACCATCAAGATGACTTGGTTGTACCAAAATTTCAGTGAGGAATTATATAACTCAATGAGAGAATGTTCTTAAAGTAACACTATATCTTTAATACAATCTTCAAGAAGGGTTGATTCTTAATCCACAGGTTTCTGATGTCTGAAAAATGTTCACTCATACTTCAAACCAAAGAATACAGACTGTTCTTAAATATCAGCTGATATTTCTAAATTGAATCAATTCCTCTGCAACAGTATAATAGTAGCCTACTCTTTAGCCATTAATTGGTGGTGATAGTACACTTTAATAAAAAATAATACAATTATTTATGTTTCTTTCAAGATTCAGTTTATATGTTTGGTTGAACTCAACATGCTCATATTCTTTAAATTGAAAAAATTACACCTGGACATGAGAAACAAGCCTGGAACATTTGTCTTGGTATGCCACTGCTCTAATTACTAAGCTATCCAGGATTTGTCCCGTACCCAGAGTTATTCTTCCCTCCTATTTTAAGGCAGAGTCTGTGATGGACGTGTGGAAACTGTTGGATGCATATGAGCAATCAACTAATATCACAAGCTATCTAATTGCAAAGACATCTTTGACTCGGGAGGGCCTTGTGCTGCCAGTAGTACAATGACAACTGTATGAATGTGCATATCATCATGGATTAAATAAACAAGATTTTAGGGCAGTTTTAAGTAAGGTTATAGACGCATATAGATAGCATATACTTTGACTTGAATAATACACGAGATGGCTCCTGGCTGGCCCAATGCTAATATTTAAGAGTCCATCTCACGAGTGATTAACCTGGAGATTGGATGAAAAGCTATGATAGAACCAAAAAACATAAATACCTAAGTGTAAATAATTTTACAGTAGCAAAGTTGAAATTAGTTCAGTAGTTTATTTCATTTCACATAAAATAGCTATTTTTCAATATTGCTTCACATATTTTTACTTTCTCGCTATCTTACAGGTAGAGAAAGTATTGTGATCGTCAAAAAAATTGAACTCAAGATTTTGAGGAATTTTAACATTTCATGACCCCCCTCCCCCGAATCCAAAACAGTGATTTTGAATTTCCTTCTGTTCGTATCTCAGAGTAGAGCCTAAACTATTTTACTGATCGGGCTAAAACTTGTTATCTCGGATTTTCATAAGGTTGGCCCGAGGGATTTTAGGAGTTGGGTATCTAACCCTAAAATTAAGGATAGTTTCTAAAAGGGCAAAAAGAGAAAAAATCGATTTTCTCAAAATCGGCTCTAACAATTTTGATTAAATTTCATTTCTAAGAATTAATCAATATTACAAACAAAATGGCTACTCTTAATTTTTCTGCAAAATTACCTTAGGGTTCCGATCTGATGCATAAATTCTCATTTTTTATCATATCTCCGAAACTCTTTGAGATTTGAAATTACTTATCATTGTAAATATGTGGGTCTATTTATAATACAAATATTTTATCTGAAACATATTTTTATAAAACCAATAATTTTTAAGCTAAACACAAATAAATATATATATATATATTTTTATTAACTTTTCAAACATTTAAGGCAGAGTATTGCAACCGCCAAAAAAATCTAACCCAAGATGTCGATGGATGTCAACATTTCATGACCCCCTGAACCTTAAAAAGTTTTTTTGCAATCAGTCTGTCTGTGTGTCTGTCTAACCCTAAAATTAGGAGTAGTTTAATAAAGGGTGAAATAAGAAAAAATCAATTTTCTCAAAATCAGCTCTAATGATTTTGATTAAAATTCATATCTAGGCGTTGTTTAAGATTATAAACAAATTTGCTATTTTTATTTTCCTATGAAAATGACTCTTAGGGTACTTTACAGACTCGGAAATTTCCTTATCTCCGCAACTATTTGTGATACTAAATAACTTGTCACAGAAAAATTGTAGTGCTATTAAAAATAGAAAAACTTTTATTTGAAATATATCTTTATAAAACCAATAGTTTCGAAGCTATTGGCAAATACATTAATAAAATTTTGTGACCTTTAGTTGTACAGAGACAATACATAAGTTTTAGCGCACTATTTCTCTAATTCCATAGAGTAAGTAGACAAGTGAGTATTTAAAAAAGTTTATTTTTTCTTTAACCTCTTAGGGGAAATGTTTGTACATCAATGATAATAAAATGTCAAAAATTTTAATACAAAGTATTGACCCTTGTGGACCCAGTATTAATCTTTTTTTTTTGTCCAAATATTCTAGTGAGGACTTTAATTCTTTAAAAAGAAAATCATAAAATTTAAATCTGGGAGTCAAATATTGTTTAACGTAAGTGTAGCGCAATTTGTGCTTGAATTTGCTAATTTATATTATTTCGTTTCACATATATTACAAGTTTTGAGTAAATATCTCCATTTTTTAAACACTGGAGTGAGAAAGTCTGTGCTGATTTTATATTCAACTCACTTTTTTTTTGTGTTTATTTTAGAAATCGTTGCCTGCACCACTGCTGCTTGCGGAATTTCCTCTTGAATCAAATTATTGCAGGTAGAAGGTACTTCACCAGACTAATAGGTGTTATGTTTTCATAAAGAACTATTTTTTAGTTACACATTTATTTCAGGGGTGGCCAAGCTTTTTTTTAAGCTAAGGCCAGTAGATTGTTAGAAATCATTTGACGAGTTAATGTAACCAATCCCAACCCTTTCCTCCCCCCCCCCCCCCCCCTTTTACAAATNTCCCAACCCCTTCCCCCCCCCCCCCCCATCCTTTTACAAATATATTTCTACATAACACATTTGATATAAGGCTAAGGAAATAATAATATTAAGTGTTCTTTTTTATTTTCAACTAACAATTACTATATTAACTAAAATACAAGGTTATTTTGCTCGATTTTCTAAAATAATAAAACCCATGTACATTTGCATTAAGGCACATTGTAAATCACCCAGTGCTTCCAATATGATTTTTGGAACCTACTTTTCCCTTAACAATTTTCAATTTTTTTTAACGTTTATTTTCGATGTAGGTTCATTAAATAAGGATATTAGCAAGTTGTCAGAGTTGAATGAAATTTATTTTTTAAAACATTCATGGAAGAAAATGTTTGTTCACACACACACACACATATATATGTGGAGCCGAATCTACACACAATCCTTAAATCAAGATCTTGAAACTCAGGAAACTATCCTTTAGAGATGTATTAGGAGCACTGGGTGATCTACAATCTTCCTTAAACCTAGCACAAAGTCAAGAGAGATTTTGGATTTATAATCTCTCTATTTGAAGGGATGGATAATATTTATGTGTATGAGACTCTGAAAGAAAAAAGTGATTTATAATACTAAGGGTATGGCAGACTGAGCGAGCATGTGAGCGACTAAAGAATAAAATAGAACACATTGGTTGTAATGAAAGGTGGCCAGACTGGAGCAAGCGACCGAGTGCATGTGTGCGCTTGAAAGATAGAACTGGTTGTATTTTTCAAGCGTACGCGCTTGAGCCAGAACAGTCTAGTTTACAGGCGCTAGGCAATATTATTATACGTTGGTTCATTGAGTGCTAGGAAAACTTCTCAATTTGACTATTTTATAACTATCGATAGGCTTAGCACACTTTCTGCTAACGAACTAATTTAATTGGAAAGATCATAAACTATATATATGTGTGTTTGTGTGTGTGTAAAAGTGATATGCTAAAATACTTCACTATTATAATCAAAGTATGCCTTTACAAATAAGAACCACCATTTGCGTGGAGAGAAGATGGGAAAACCACAGCAATAAATCACTTATCAAAAACCATCCTCATTTCACTTAGCCAAGATTCGAACCTTTGACTCCTTGTCAAAAACTATCGAGAGCTATCTGCTAATTAAGTGCTCGCTCGCACACTCACCAGTTTGGCCATGCAGTCGCTCGCTTTTCAGTCTGGCCGAACCCTAAGTTACCCGTTTCAAAAGTAAAATAAAATCTAATTAAAAATGATTCAAATAAATATGTAACTGCTGTTTCGTATTTTAATTAATCCACGGTAAAATTAATGTATTTTCTTACAATTTTCTGAATAGTTGTTAAATGTTACAAAAAGTTTTATTTTTAATGTAAAACTATTGAATTAATACATTATTAGAAATACATTAGCGACAGCTGGTGAGTAATTCAAAATGTCTTGGTGGATCACTGTTTGGCCCGTGGGCCAGGGGTTGGTCATCCCTAAGCTATATTATTAAAGACATTAATGTAATCTCATGCTACAAACCAACATTTTTTTGCACCACGACTTACTATTATTATTATTATTATTATTAGCACCGCGTCTTACTACCTGTTCGGGTTATACGCACTTACGCTAATGGGTAATGGTAGCGTGATTGTGAGATGAAATGGAGGACCTACAGTTTAACGTGGAATCCGAACCACGGCGGAGGCCTGGCATTCCTCACGTCTTACTACCTGTTTGGATTATACACTTGTGTACTAATTATGCTAATTGTTTTAGGGATTAGGGAGGTTATATTTATAGGAAATGTACCTGCATTTGTGTGAAGGGAGAGATGAAGTGTACCCACATTTGTGTGGAGTCGGAGAAGAAAATCATTTTGGAAAACCACACCTTAGTGCACCTGACCGAGGTTCGAACCCAATCTCCCCATCATCAGCGATCCAGTATTTTACGAGTGATACCCTAGACCATGCAGCCATCGAAGTGGGTACTGTAGATCTAATTCTAGAGCAAACCCAATAGTCAAGCCTAATCAGTGACAATTCCAAGAGAAATAGATGGTACCTCTACCCTCCCCCCTCCCCACAAAAAAAAAACTCGTTTGGAAAATATTGTCAATAATGTTGACTTGAATTTAATATTTTGCAAGCCTTGAATTTTCCTGATGAATAAAGTCTTAAACCCAAGAGTAATATGGCTGCCCTACCCATAAGGGGCCATCCATATATCGGGTAACACTATTGAAGGGGGTAGGGGGGGGCTCTAATATCTACATGGTGTTGTATGGGGTGGGGGAGGGGAGGAGGGTTAAAAAAGGTAATAAAAAAAGTGTTTCATGGCTTATGGATGACCTCTAGGTGTCACTACAACTGAGAGCTGGCGCTAGGGTTAAAGTGTGGCTTCAATCGAGGCTTGGCGCTAGGGTTAAAGTGTGGCTTCAATCGAGGCTTGGTGAGTAGCATCCAACGGGATTAACTACAGTCACTAAGATACTCAAAGATGTAGTATGCGCATGGGCGTCACTAGCTCTTATTTAATAGGGGGAAAGAAATAACCAGTGTCCTACTCTGTTTTTTTTGAGAGGGTGGTTTGGAGGATATCTGCTTGCCATGGCTCATGGTGAACCTCCCCCTCTCCCAAGGGCGTCATCAATAATTTATATAACAATTCCCTGGGTAAAATATTTTTACGCTTTCAATTTTTTTTATGTGAGGTATTTAACATGCACTTTCTAAACCGACTGAATTTATCAGCACACGAGAATTTCTATGAGCGAGAGCGAAAGGGCATACCAATTTTGAAAGGAGGGTTATTTTTCCATGCTTTCCAGGGTTGTTTTGCTTGCCACAATTGACATAGGACCGATGACTTTACTTCCCCTCTGAAGGAAGTTGCGCTGCAGATTTTTATCACTCAAGAAAAATCCATTAGCCTTGGGTGGGTTTGAACCCAACATCATTGTTAAAAAGTGGCATCCTGGACAGTACACATGATTCCTGGACATGCGCAAGGTCTAAGCAAGTCTTGACAATAATAAGTAGCTAGTGGGTCATTTCAGCAATGCTCTAGAATGTAGATAACGCGCTGAAATGTATTCAAAACTTTTTGTTGAGAAAAGTTTTATAGAATGATACACCATTCAATGTTCTAGTTATAGTTTATTTGTCACAGGTCATCAACTTTACACAGATTTTGGGCTTTCGGTGTTTAATTCAAGGAAAAATGTATAATTTTCCCCTGGTAAAATGATCATAACTTTAAAACCACCCTGTATTTCAGCTCTCTATATGTCTAACTCAAAATAATTTTTATAGGAATGGAACAGTTTCTTTAATTTCTTAGATAAATATCAAGATAAATACTTTATTTAGACTACACTCATAAACCAATCATGGTTTCCATGGTGATGTAAACAAAGAATGATTATTAAGATGAGCCACTGATCGCAAAGCAGAAAAGATGGAAATTGTTAGGAAAATCGTGTTTTCGTTAGAAGCTACTCTTTTTTGCCGACATCCTGGACCCCTAAAAATCGAAATAAGTGTTCTTTTGTCAAAAATCAGTAAATCTGTTTCCATGTAATTTCAATTACCAGAAATTGGCATATCATATTTTTTTTATATATATATATATATAAATAAAAGATAAAGATTGTTAGTTGTATTTTTTTTTCAGCGACATGCCTACTGCCCAGGTTAATTGTTGGGTTGCTAAATGTCTATAAATTATTATTATTTACTATTATTTATTTTTTTCTTTTCTTACTACCCGTTCGGGTTATACGCTTTTAAGTACTAATTACACTGATGGATTAGGAATTGGGAAGGTTGAATTAGAGGAAGTGAACCCGCATCTGTGTGGAGGGAGATTGGAAAACCATTTAGGAAAAACCACCCCCAGTTCACCCGACCGAGATTCGAACCTTGATCTCCCCGTCCTCAGCAAGTCGAGCTCAACACGACTAGTGCGTTAGCCAACTACGCCACTGACACACACACAAAAATACAAATTATTTAAAAAAATTGTGAGTTTAAAATTTTAGAGATCTCTTTTAAATCGCATGTAAAATAACGCAAATTTAAACAATTGAAACCATTTTTACCAAACCAAAAGTCAATGTCAATAGATTTTAAAAAAATGCTTTATTTATGGTTTTAACAAGACCAAAATAAATACACAAGGAAATAATTTAACTACTCACCACCATTTTGGTACTTAGGTACATTTTAAAATATATATTTATTCTGTGTTTATTCAGGCAACAAAGTTGGGTGGACCCATGTCAAGATATTTACAAGGGAAATAGAAAGTATTAGCATGGTATTAGTGAGTAGAATGATAGTTCAGAGTGATAAAGTACATTTTGAAAATAAGCCAGCAAAGAAAGAAAAATGAAAGGGAGGGATTGGAAAGAGGGGGGCTTTCAATCACCAACTTCTTGAGACCAGCATACCTGGACTTGATTTTTATTGTAAAAGTGACAGATTAAAACTATTAGTCAAGAACTTTTCAGCTGTGGTCAAAAAGTGGCGGGCAGACGCAAAAGGCTCGGCGGGCACCCACAGGCATAGGGTTGGGGACCAATCGACTATCAAATTATTGGCTTGGTTCTGAATCTGGGTGTGGATATGAACAGTTTTTAGTGACTTGTGTTGTTCCGAATCTGGGTGTGGATATTAAGAGTGTTTAGTGACTTGCGTTGGTTCCAAATATGGGTGTGGATATGAACAGTGTTTAGTGACTTGTGTTGTTCCAAATCTGGGTGTGGATATGAACAGTGTTTAGTGAGTTGCGTTGGTGCCAAATGTGGGTGTGGATATGAACAGTGTTTAGTGACTTGTGTTGTTCCGAATGGTTGAAAAATCAGTCAAACTTTCAATCAAGCACTCTAGCCATTAGGCCAGTCGCAGTCAACATCATTCAAACTTTTAGAATTTTGAAATTTACAGTAGGTCTACAAGTTACCCTATCTTCCCATCAGTCAACACTTAATGGTTGAGTTATTTATGTCTAGGAATGAATGCTCCTTGATTAATGTAGGTAGCAACCCCAGTTACTAAAGCCTAGGACTCTATTTTATGAAGCTAGCAATCCCTTTATTAAACTTGCCCTTAATGAGAAGTACATTAGAGATTTAAAAACCAAACCTGAGATCCCTTTTCCCCCAGGATTATGTATTTAATTCGTACAAGTAAATAATTTTCGTCTTAATTATCAACTATAACTGCGACTACAGTGAACTCAACGATTGCCCATATTCAGGTTACCTGTGAGCAGTTTTGCAAAATATTACAGTAAAGGCTACAGTAGTTTTAGTATTTTTTCAATAAAATAAGTAATCAGCAGTGAAAATATTATGATGAACAAAGCTTAAAACATTTTTTGCTATAACCCCAACCCCTAACACGTGTAACCAGGGCTATGGAATCAGGTTTTAAGCAATTTTGGATGGAATCAGAATCGATAAAAATGCACTGACACAGAATCAGACTCCATCTTCAAATTATATTTCCTCAGCTCTGTTCAAGGCATCCTTTCCAGTCCAGTGAAAAATCAGAATTGTCTTAAGAAAAAATATCAACAATATGTTTATAAAGGCAGTTAAAAGAAAACATGATTAGACCTACTTTTCAAAACAGATTTAGGATAAAATATTAACATACAAGCTCAAATGTATATTCATGCATAGTCACATAAAACTGTTTTAAATTACTATCCGTGATATAAATACAGTTCAAATGCCAAAATTAAAAAAAAAAAGTTTTGTAGTACCTATTCGATTAATTATCAGTGCATTCTTCTGTAACAATTAAACCCAATAGTCGGGAGTTCACTGTAACCCATTAGCAAACCCAATAACTAACTTGCAGTGTTGCCAACAACTATATGAGTATTGAAGCTAGATTAGTATAAGATTGTTGCTAAACAAAAAACTAAAAATCATCAGATTTATCACCAAACAAAAAATTAATCCACTAATCTGAACTGAATGTAAGATACATCAGTGGATTGAGGTGATCCCCAGATTCGGAACGATGTCATTGTGATTTGTGAATAACAGAGAGAGAGTTTAGAGCGCTTCTGTAGACCGAAGCAATGCATTATGTGTTTTTGCAGTACGGTGGTTCAAAAATCAAAATTCGACAGCATTAAAATCTAAAATATTGAACATGAACTTGTCACCAGATTAGTCAATAGGCGCTAAAAACTAAAATTAGTCGGTTCATAACCGTAAAAGTTGCTAAATCGGCAACACTACTAACAAGTTTGTTTGGTAGTAAAGCAGGTCCTAGTTTTCCGTGATGCCAAAACTAAACACAAGTGCGCATTATTTAAAAAAGATATTAATGCCAGATTGTCCCACCTTTTTTATTTTTACATGTAAGTAAAACAACCTAATTTAATAAAAATAAAAGAATCTTTTTGTTGGTCACATTAACTAATCAAAAAACAAAAATGAAAATATGTAATTTACCACATAGAAAAGTTGGATAACCTAACGTTTTTTGTGATGGTTTCCATCATTATTTCAATAAATGTTTCTCTTTAGAATTCAGTACGAAAACATCACCCATATTTTATGACATTTGAGATTGTTTAACACTAAATAGACAAACATGGCCATGGAAGGACCTAATTATTACCAGATGGTGGGCCTACAAGATACATCCAATAATAAATGTTTATTCCTCCTTACCATGAATCCAACAAGTGGTAATTTGTTAAGTTTGTCAGTTTAGCCAAGAAGGTTATGTGTTTCCCATTACAGGTTAGCCCCAAATAAATATGGCTTTTGTAAAATATACTGGTATGCATAAAAATTTAGTCCTACATAGTTGTAAGATAAGTCCCTAGTTTAGGCCTACATAGTTTATACCATAACTTAAAGTGTCTATATTTGACTTACCTGATAAAAATGGAGTTAGCCCTAAACGAACAATCCTTGATAATCCATAGAGCTCGAATTCTTCACGTCAAAACAATATTCTATATCCCGCATAAGTTTCACAGCAGTCATATCCAGTGCACATATTAGGATGCAACACACACTTTGTAACAATTTGATTATGCATTGCCAATTGACAACTTGTTTTGTTACACAATTGTTGGCATTTCATTTTCACTAAGATCTAATTATCTATTACACTGAAAAAGTTAGTAAATTTAGACTGGCTTCAAATTGGTGGGTTTGTTAAAATAAGCTTTTAAAGAGGCATTAACACATTCCTTGTAGGATAAAAGGCTTAAAAAATATATTTGTTGTAAATTAAAATACTTCAAACTTTACTTAATTTCAAAATCCAATTTCATAGCTAATGAACAAAACATTGTATCACTTTTATTGGTACGTTCCAAATAATATATTTGCAAAATGTAATACATTTTCCGCCCTTAATACTGTTTTAAAAGTTAACAAGTGACACAAAGTTCTAAGACTAACGCGCACACTATTTTCAAGACTCGCAGGTACCAAAATAACTTGGTCAATAAAAGTAAAAGTTCAGCTGTGCGTTCCTATCTGTTATGTAATGAAAGACAATCTCTTAGGCCTGCTGCTGTAATACTTTCACTATTATGGAACTCGACTGTTATTAGGCTTTATACACACATTCTTGCATTTGAGTTTCCAAACGTAAACAAATAAAGCGTAGGCCTAGTTTGATTAATCGCTTCATTAACTCATAAATAATAAAAACTTGTTGCTATAAATATTAAGTTTTGCTTTGTAATCAAACTCTACAATTTTAAAATCAATTTTAGAACTAAACTTATATTCTTTAATTATTAAAGAAGTGTAAGATTAACAAAGTTTTTGAACAAATAAATCAAGACTGTTTAGTTCTATATTAAAATTCACTTCTAACCAATGAGTTTTGAAAACGTATTGTTACTGTACAACTACATTTCACGCACGAAGACTAGGCCAGTCTAGCATAATACAACCACTTCTTGCACACAAAATAAACTCTCTTCGTGTTTTTTAGTCTTACTTCGTTTCATTCTCTTATTTTTCGTTCTCTTTCGACGATTTCAAGGTCGGAATCATGTTCTTCTGACGTTATCCTATCTCATTTTTAAGTATGTGTACAACATTGATTATTATTATTATTATTATTATTATTATTATTATTATTATTACTATTGTTATTACTCCTCTCTAGCTTTTATTCGTTCTTTCCCGTTGGCGGATTTCAATTAAACTTTTTCCCTAAGATAATATTTAATAGTACATACGTTAAATAATTTATATTTCTGTTTATTGTGTTTTTAAACCCTGATTAATAACAAATGTATTTAGTTTATCTATAGGTAGTCATAAATTTGAAGCTATTTTCTCGTAGACGATCTGTATAGGTATAGAAAGGCAGCTATTTTGGCTTGTATATTTTACTCAGCTAGTGGTGATATTAGTAGAGTATTTATTGTCACTATCAATCACTCTTTGTGAAATTGATAAGAAAATGAAATATCTTAATAGCTTTACAAGAAATTGAATATAAATGTTTATCTCGTTATTATAGCTATGTGCTTTATTTGGTTTGATCCGTAACAAGTATTCAATGATGAGTAGATATTTTATGATAAGATTAGTATATTAAATTCAATATTATGAATACAATTTTGCTGGACAAATGTATCCTAACAATAAAACAAAGTAAATTTTAGACTAAATCAGCGGTTCTCAAACTTTTTTTAGATTGTACCCCTTGACCATGACTAAAATTTTAATGTACCTCCAAGATAAAAAAAAAAGTCCAACTGACAGGTTTTAAATTGTTTTGATCAGTTAAAAAAAAACATAAATTTACTGTTAATATTTTGTAGGAAAGTTTCATACATTTTCTTCACAAATTCGTTCAAAAATAAAGAAACAAAATAAACTTAAACACAATATTTTCAAATCAAAGTTGTTTATTGTTATTCTGGAGTTCACAACTTTTTAATGTCTGGTTGTCTAGTTGAAACTTTCAAGCGGAGGTCCGGCTCCAAATTTATTTTATTGCGGTACGTATTTCTAGGTACACCATGGATTAAAAAAAACCACTGTCACAGAGATATGTTGTTGAGAAAGGCATCATAAACTGCTAACATAGAAGGTATCAAGTAGAGGGTTGAAAATTCTTAGAAATTGGTCTTCAGCGGAGAGCAAATAGGGTGAAAAGAGGGGTGGAAATAACCAGATTATGGTAACTGCCAACAATTATGCTTTTCCATAAGTCCTTTGTTATTTTGCCAACCTTCCCCTGAAAGGTGCCCGCGTACCCCAGTTTGTATAAGTTATTAGGTATCTTAATACAACTACTCATAATAATTTACTACTTTTGATGTAAATTCAAACATATTGTAACGTCATAAGTTATAATAATTATATGAACATGTATGTCTAATTTCTTATTAAATTTTACTTTCCTACCAAAATTGAACGATGTTGGGTTTCGCTTCTTAGATGATAGAATCGTTTTTATAGTTGATGCTTCGTTTTGCACAATTGTCAGATTACATTGGATAAGATTTTTTAAATTATTGGTTAATTTTATAAATCTCCAAAATCATAGGTTGTCCTCAGGGACAAATATCTTTTTACTTAATTATGATAAATTAAAGAGTAAGTTAAATTCTTCAACGATTTCAAAATATAAATGTATGCATGTATGTGTATATTTTTAAAGTTTTATTAATATTAAACATGTCATAGGTGTTAAAAGGGATGCATTTTCTTACTTTTATACCTTGTGCTGTTTTCGTTTTTTAAATAATTCTATAACGCACGTGGTATCTCAAGTTCAATGTAGTCCTATATTTTATAAGGAAAATCCCAACAAATGTTTATTTAGACAGATAATTTTTATTTAATACATGCATACGAATCATTACGTTCCCGTGTGTCACATCTCCTGATATTTAAATGGTTTTATGGATAATAAATTATTTTTAGCTGTTAATACACAATGAAATCCTTTTGAATAACGGGTCTTTTTCTATAGCACTTATTATAATAAAGATTAAAACTGCCAAACCCTAATAACAATTTTTCTAATCAATTAAAACTTATAGGTGCGTGTATATTATTTCATTAATATATAGTAAATTATGCGAGTCTTAAACAATGTGACATTCCACACCTAACATTTACGTGGATTCTATTATATGAATTATCATGTATAGATACATTTTGCGGTCAATCGGAGATAATTATATTTCTGAGCCACTCCTGAGATGCAATCAAAACCAATAAAGTAACCTAACATGGCTTATGCTGCTAAAGGCCTTTTATAAACCTATAATGAATCTTCTAGCAATTTTAACTCCATACAAAACATTATTTAATACAGAGCTCCACTTTTATACTTGATACAAGCAATTTTATTTATGATTTAGGACTTGGTATCACTTAATAATGTTCACTTTATAGGGCCTGTCATAAAAATAAGAAAACAGTTTTAACTATCATGGTCATGCAAGCTTTGTGAAAACCACTACATTTAATAACTATATGGCTTGAAATAAGCTCAAACAAAAAAGTTATTTTGTTTAGTAATAATCGTATTCTAATAATGTTATTATCTTTCCTGGAATCCATACTTAATTTAAAATATATATTAGAAAAACTTATAGACACGATGTTTATTTAATAATTTGAATAAACCTTTTTAAAAACTTTCTATCATTTCTCCAACAAACAAATTATTAAAGTATTTATCATTTCACAAATATCAAAAATCAAATAATTATTAAATATTTTATTTAAGTAATTTTAAAATTAATTTAGTTCGTTTTTTAAAAAAAAAGAGTATTTGTTATAAGGTTATAATTTTTAAGTGTTGTGTTCATTCTCGATTAAAGTTTTTCTTTTGACATCCATTTTTATAAGCATAATAATGGAAAAAAAAAGTTACCATTTTTTTTTCTCAAATATAGGTATTTGAAAAAAGTGAGTAGACAAAAGTTTTTCAATAAGTGATAAATGAGTCCTTCTTTTGTTATGCACCATGTATTCTAAATGGTATAATATTTTGCTCTGGGGGACCAAGGGAGCCGTAAAATCAGGAATTTAAATTATATATATATATAAAAAAAATTATATATATATTCAGATCATTCGACAGTAAAAAATGTAATGCATAATGTTACCAAGTGTATATTATTATAAGCTATAGATATAGTGATTCAATGATTTCAAATCATTTCAGTTCACGAGTTATAAGGGGTAAGGATGACAATTTCAGAGTGGTATAGTTTGAACTAAGGAATTGGTTTTTCTAATTCTATCGTATACAAATATATATCATCTTATACGTGTTGTGTCCCTGAAAACAAATATAGCAAAACACCATTCAAATTTTCAAACATAAAAGTTGATGAATCTCAAAGCGCACCCAAGTTGTGTACACTTCGTTGAAGATACAAGAGTATATGCAAGCTGTATGTGATGAATACTATACCATACTCACTGGCTCACTGGCTCACAACACATATGTTGTTAATGTTTAATTCCAGTGGCAGCTAGTAGTTAAAATTAGTGGGGGTGCTGCTCCAGAAAATGTTTAGCCTTTGTTTTAAAATTGTGTAAAAGGAAAAAAAAACACATCTTATTCAGGAACTTGATAAAATCTTAACAAAAAAAACCAAACATTTTGTACTTACTTTAACTTAAATTGTTACAGTTCAAACTTGATCTATTGATTTAAAAATTAAATCCATTCTTCTTGTTTTAATTTGCGCAAAAAGTTCAATAATGTTCTCCTTGATCTCTGGATGACAATTGAGGAAATTTTTCTCCATTGAAAGTACTGCAAGCGCATTTAGTCTTTCTGTTAAATAAAAGAACCGAAAAGAAAAATTAATCAAATAGAATAGCTGGAAGCAGGATAATTATCTAATTCTACACTCTACTACACTTTATCACATTCAAGAATATGGTACACGGTTTTTAAGCACAACACACGCTGAGTAAAAAATATATTTCCTTCCACCATCACGCCAGAGCCTGCACTGCTAGAGCAACAGTGCTCTCTCTACCTGGCAGTCCCGCCTTCCTCCCCTCTCCCCTCCTATGTGCGCATGCGCACAACTGTCAACCACCACGTCGCTGGCACTGTGAAGCGCACAGTTCCATACAAAGATGTTTGTATCTTTTCATAAACTGGGGGATGGCTAATGAATTACTGACATTAAACTTATGGAATATATATTGTACTAAAAAAATAAAGAGAGAATTAAAGAAAAAAGGACTCATTATATTGAATGTTATCGATAATATCAAATGGAAATAGGGGGTGCTACAGTTCCGCAGTGCCTATACACGAGCTTCCACTGCTTAATTAACAAGCCGTACACATTTATTGTTTGTAACTGGTTTCTCTAGATGCAAAGTTGTTGAGTCCACATGGGTAAAACTTTACAGACACTTTCAAGTAGTAGGGGTGGACAATGGCATCGACATTACGCCAGTGGACAGCTGGGTTCTATAAGGACCCAATGAAGTGGGGAATATCACGTCCCCCTGACAGGGTTACGTTGCTAGTACCGGGCAGCAGTGGTATCAGGATCAACTCGAGGTACAGAGCAAATGATGCTCGAGATGGTTCATGATCAAACAGCCATGGGCGTGACCACATGGAGTGGTAAATTGGCCGTTGTTCTGTCATGTGACTAGGAAATGACAAAACTACCACACTGTCTTTTTACCGAAAGCCCCCTTTGTCAAGGAAACAAAACCAATAATGGCTCTTCCTGGGATAAAAACAAATTCTAAGGTAAACTAGTCCCCCTTTTTAACCTTTGGGTGGGGACTACTTCAGGGGGAGTGATCAACAAAGAAAACTCATCAAATAAAATTTTCCTTTTTAGTTTAGGAATATGGAACTTAGGGACGTTGAGAAGGTTTGGAAAATTGGAAAATCTGAAAATTATAAGGTGTTGTGTGAACATAGCGGGTTTAAGTGAAGTCTGGTGGAAATATCACGCAATGTTCTATTCAGATGGAAAGAGTGCAGAAAGAAGAGTGGCAATAGTGATGTAAAATGAAGTAGTGAAAAGTGTTACTTAAGTGATGTGCTATAGTGATAGATTAATATTTTGTGAAACTTAACGTTGAACCAATGGATATTTTGACAGTGCACGTGTGCATGCCAACAACCGACCACGATGATGTCGAGGTAGAAGAAATATATGATTAAATTGAAGTAATCCTTCAACAAGAGGTAAGATGGAAGGCGAACACCATCATCGTGGGTGGTTGGAACAGTATGGTTGGAGAAGGACGGGAGCAGAATAACGTAGGGTCACATGGACTGGAGAAGACAGACAAAAAAGAGCAGACGTTCCTCGAATTCTTTCAGTGGGGTGACCTGGTGGTGACAAACATCTGGTTTAAGAAATGGAAGACAAAACTATACACATGAAAGAACCCAGGATGCATCAACAAGTACCAACTTAACAACATCCTTGTCAAACAGCGGTTCAGGAATAGAGTGAAGGATGGGAAGACATTGCCAGGAGCCGACATCAATTAAGACCACAACCTGCTGTTGGCGTACATTGAAACAAGACTGAAGAAGATCAGGTAAACAAGCAAGAGAGAACCATAGTAGTATTACTTAGAAAAATTAAGAAGCGATATTGACATTGTGAGAAAGTCAATAGAGTACTAATTAAGTGAGGTGGCAGAATAGAGTATAAGTGCAGGAGGTAAGTAGAATAGTGTTAAGAATATGTTTTGAAGGTGTTGGATGACATTGTCGGAAAAGTGAAGATGACTGTACAAAAGCCCTATGTAACAAATCAAATGTTTCATAATATAGAAGAAAGAAGGAAATGAAAAAAGTCAACAAATAAGAATGTACGAGGCTAAACAACGAGTTAAGGAAAGAAACAAACAAAACTAGGAAGACTTTATAGAGAAGACATCAGATGAGATTATCGAGTTGCAAAGAAAAGGAATGTATGACCTCATGTACCAGAACTCAAAAGAAACTGGGAGTGAATGAAAACAAAGGCGTGCGAAAATTAGGAATAAAATACCCAATAGATCAGATGGTAACGGATCATAAAGAAGTTCTTAGTATTTGGGAAATATACATATATAAACTGTACGACAAGGGAAATAGAACAGGAAACCTGGAGATTGAATCAAAAGATGAGTAGAGGGAGAATAATAATAAGAAGGAACCAGTATTTTAAAGAATGAAGTGGAGAGAGCCATAAAGGACATGTGAAGAAGGAAAGCTTCTGGAGATGACGACGTACCACCTGACCTGCTGAAGGAACTGGGAAACCACGGATCAATGGACGACTTCGGTGGTCTTGGGATAAAGTACTCACCTCAGTAACCGATACTCTTAGGTTCAAACACAACCGGGGTAGACGGATTTTTCTTGAACGATGAAAACTCGTAGCACAACTTACGTCGGAGGGGAAGTAAAGCCGTTAGTCCTATGTCAACTATGGCATGTAAATTAACCCTGGAAGATATGTGAAAATACCTTGCCTGGCAAAATTTGTAAGCCCTTTTATTCTCGCTAATAGAAATTCTCGTGTGCTGACGTAAACACTTAGTTCAGAAATTGCAGGTTAAATACCTCAAATAAATAAAATAATGGATTAATGGCTTTAACAAAACCTATAAATAAGATCTACGGAACAGGAGAATGGCTTTATAGTCGTAACCATGGTGAAAATAAACAAGCCAAGAAATGCAGTGACCACAGGACCATCAGCCTCATTTCTCATGTAGGAAAGATCGTGGCAAGAAAACTCAACAGGCGACTGTAACAGAAAGCATAAGGTGTGATGGAAGTGGATCAATTTGGATTCAAAAAAAGGAAAAGGAACTAGAGATGCAATTGGGGTGCTGAGAACAATTTCAGAGAGAGTGCTGAAAGTCAATAAAAAGTCTACATTGGTTTCATAGTTTGGCAAAAGGCATTCTATTGAGTGAAGTGGAAGAAACTAATGGAAACACCCAACAAGATTGTCATCAACTTGAGGGACAAAAGACTGATTGCAAGCCTATACCTGGTACAGTGAGTGAAGTTGAGACTGAATAATGGAGGGACCAACAGCGTAGAGATAGGAAGAGAAGTGAGACAGGGATGCTGTTTGTCACCCCGTCTGTTCAACTTGTATGGACAGTGGCTGGTCAGGAAAGTTTTGGACGTATTTGGCCATAAATGAAGAAGCGTTGCAATAAATGATAGACCAGCAGGTGGAAACCAGGAGAATATTTGGCATGGATATCAACATTGAGAAGTTAAAAGTGATGGGGATTTCAAAAAATAATGATCCTCTGAAAATCAAAATTGAAAACCAGGAGTTGGAAAGCATAAAGCAGTTCATGTACCTGGGAAGTTTGCTGACAAAGGATGTATACTGAGGAATTAAATTAGATCGATCACTGCCATGGTCAGGGAAGCTTTCAACAAGTAGATGTTACTGCTGACCCGAAAGTTGAGTTTGGAGCTGAGAAAGAAACTGATGAAATTCTACAGTTGGAGCATCGCACTGTATGGAGCAGAAACTTGGACTCTTAGAAAGATGGTAAAGAAATACTTGGAAAGCTTTGAAATGTGGTGCAACAAGAAGAGGTTACTGGTGACCAGAAAGTTGGGTTTGGAGCTGAGAAAGAAACTGATGAAATTCTACATTTAGAGCATCGCACTGTATGGAGCAGAAACTTGGACTCTTAGAAAGATGGTAAAGAAATACTTGGAAAGCTTTGAAATGTAGGTGCAACAAGAAGAGGTTACTGGTGACCAGAAAGTTGGGTTTGGAGCTGAGAAAGAAACTGATGAAATTCTACATTTAGAGCATCGCACTGTATGGAGCAGAAACTTGGACTCTTAGAAAGATGGTAAAGAAATACTTGGAAAGCTTTGAAATGTAGTGCAACAAGAAGAGGTTACTGGTGACCAGAAAGTTGAAATTGGAACTTTAGAAGAAACTGATGAAATGCTACATTTGGAGCATTGAGCTTTATGGAGTAGAAACTTGGACTCCAAGAAAGATGGTATTAGATCTTTAATCACACGCATAAACTTACTTTACTATCATTAAGGATATTATTCCATTAATTGCATGCAAATTTATACATTTATTATTTATTGATCTAATTTTAGATTGTGTGTTTTTCTCACTAGAACACTTTTAGACAAAAAGCTTTATTTGATCAACCAGAAAAAGAATAATGCTTTCATATGTATGTATCGTATTTAAAAAGTAACTCTCGTAACTAGCCTTTGCCACTGATAAGCTATAAAAATTAAATGTATTTTGTTTAAAGCTAAAGCCTGTATTTTTGTTGTAATTTTCATGTTGTAAATAATGAGAAGTTACTTGTTCAAAGTAACGATTGTATGTTTATATCATTTTACTTATTATAGTTTGTATACTGTCAATGGTATATGTACTATTTTGCTTTATTTTTAAATACTTAAATATTTTCTTTGTAAATATTATTATCATTATTAATAAAAGTAAAAGTAGTATATACTAAGATACTATTAATATTATTAATAAACTATTAAAAAATGATTTACCACTGACAAATTAATTACCATATTTTTTATGATTGGAATTTCAATAGTAGTAACCTGAAGTACTACTCATCTCAATAGTAAATTATTAAAACTCTTGTTTTAATATTAACAAACTACAGTAGTTTTCAATTTTACAATATTAGAACCTCAATTATGTACTATTTATCTCGGTAGTAAACTGATAAAAATGTATTTATTTACTAATGAACATGTTAGTAGTTTATTTCTTCTTATTGTTTACAGTTTAATAGTAATTCTGAGATAGTACAAATATGCAATAGTAATCAAAAAATATTCCTGGTTTTCTGTAGTTAATTTTCATAAGGGATACTTAGGTACAGTCTCCAAATACAGTGTTTATTTTAACTTTGATCTAAATTATTCAATAATTTATGCCATTAATGGTCAAATAATGTGTTTTGGAGCTACGCCTTCTTCTATTTCTTATTTAGAAAACACCCGCTTCAGTGACCACTTGGTCTAAGGCGTCACTCTCGCAATGGACTGGCCTGCCAATGACGGGGATATCGGGTTTCGAATCCCGGACGGGTATACTGAGTGTGGTTTATCATAAATTATTTTCCACGCTCCCTCAACGCAAATGCGATTACAATTCTTATGAATTCCACCTTAATGATCCCTGACACACTGGCGTAATTAGTACATATGCGTATAACCCGTAAAAGTACGGTGATACAAAATCTTTTAAAAAAATTAGTAATTCAGTAGAGAAGTTTTGATCTTCGGACCAGATGAAAACCAGTATCAGGCCACGGTTTTGACTACACCGAGTTAGATCACAAGTCTGGATTTGATATAACTCTGCGTTTAGAAAGTTCACTTTAAGAACTTCATTAACTCCATCACCTGCTTCAGTGGCCGTATGGTCTAACGCGCTACTCTCGTGTTATACTAGCTGAGGTGTACTGAGGGTGGTTTTCCCAAAATGGTTTTCCATTCTACCTCCACGCAAATGTGGGTACACTCCCTCTATAGCCTTATTAATCCATAATACCATTAGCTGTTTGTTGTCTCTGGAAGTAACGGATGTATCTTGTATAGTATTAAATGTTTATTTGAATGAGATGTTAGTGGCAAAATACGAATTCCAAACTCAAGATGGCGTTAACGATGCCCAATATCACTTTCTCCCTTTCATTGAAGGACGTTAGTAAAAGGGAAAGAAAAACAAAGGTCAGGAGTAGCATAGTAAGATTTTTTTTTTAGTAAATATTCTAAATACAATAATTTTGTAAATATTTTTCATAGAAGACTCAAAATATAACAGGGACTAACGAATCCAATATTATTAATATGAGAATGCCAGACCTTCCCCCCTTTTATTTTTTAGTTCAAGTCAAAAAATGAGGACTACTGATGACTGGAAATCAAGGTACGAATCCCAGATGGGTGTACTGAGGGTGCGTTTACTTAAATAAATTCCCATTATCTGTCCACGCAAATACATTGATGTTTCCTCTAAATTCAACTTTCTCAACTCTGCAACATTAGCTAAACAAATCTATTATACGTATAGTCCAAAATTATGGTGACCTGGTGGTCTAGGGGTAAGGTGTCAGATTTCTGTGCTGGCAGCCGGGGTTCAATCCTCGGTCCGGGCACAGATTTATCTGATTTTCAAACCCTTCCTTCACCTCTGACAAGACATCTTGTGAATGTGGGGAATGCCAGGCCTCCACCATGGTTCGGATTCCACGTTAAACACTCACAATCACCCTACCATTACGCATTAGCGTAAGTGCGTATAACCCGAACGGGTAGTAAGACGCGGTGCTAATAATAATAATATAGTCCAAGGATTAAAAACGGTGATGGGGCTACCCCCCGGTTTTTAACACCACCCACCAAAGTGTACCTGACTTGGATTTGAACCCATTCCCAGCATCTTGACACTGAGCTAGCCCTACCGGTGAAGGCGGTAACTATCAAGCTTATAAATGTATTTTTATTTTGTATTACTGTCCGTTTGAACTATCCGCAAACAGTACTAATAAACATAAGAAATTAGAGTGTATATTTTAAGGAAACGCACCATATTTCGTCTGAGTGGAGAATGGAGTTACCAAATTTTAAAAAACTCAACCTTGTGTACTCCACCTGGAATTGAAGGAAGACCTTTATGGTCTGTTGAAAAGCTACCAATAGGAAATAAAACCAGTGTAATCTACCTGGTATGGAAGCCATGCCTCTCTGGTCAGAGTCAATCACGCTAGCACCCAAACCTAACTCTTGTCAGATGTTTCACATTTGGGATAAGCGTATCTGCGGCCAGCTGATTCTCGTTCTAACAGGCAGTGTTTAATATTATTCAAGACATTATATTTAAAAAAAAACAAGTATTAGGTCACATAACTCTCAATTACATACTTGCCGTGACGTCACAGAAAAGACTGGACCTGTCGAGGAAGAGGGAGCTAAGGGCCAACCTTTCTTACAATCTTCTTGTTCTGATTACCTTTGAAAATGTTCTAAAGCCCACATCGGTGGGTGCGTGGATTAAAGCGTTAATCCTGACAGGCATGATCGATTTACGCGGGATGGGGAGGTCAAGGATAAATTCCGTCCTAGTGTACTGAGGGTGGTTTCTACTGAATGGTTTCTCATTTTTTATTTACAGACATGTGAGTACCATTTCTCTATATTCTAGATTTTTCGTATTACAGCCCCTGGATGAGTAATAAGACTCTGTCTTATTATTATTTTTTACTATAGCGATTTACTACCTGTTCAGGTTATATGCAAATGTACTAATTGCGCTAGTGGTGTAGTAATGAAGAAGGAATCATCTTAGAGGTAATCTACCCGCATTTGCATGGAAGGAGAGTGGGAAACTATTTTGGTAAAAAAATAACCTCAGTAGACCCGACCAGAATTCGAACCCCGATCTCCACATCTTGAGCAAGCCAGTCTAACACGAGCGTGACAAGTTGTAAAATTTGGCCACTGATGCGGGATTAAATAATTTCAGTGCTTTATATTTTAGTTCTTCTTAGTGTTAAGTTTTTATTTAAAATTATTTAAGGTATTTGGTAGGAAGGGAAGGTCTAAATGTTCCGTTCATAAGCCCCCCTTCGCCCTTTTTTTTTTGGTGCCCCCTCTGATTCTCTGAGATAATTACAATATTTAATCTCTTTAAAGATTGGCGTGCTTAGAATATTAATTTGTTATAGCAATGTTTATCTTGAGTCAGAGTTTGCCAGGTCTTTCTATCTATCTTTCTTTCTCTCTTTATAGATATATTTAAATAAAACTAAACTTTTCTTTTCCCTTAATAAAAGGGGTTAGCTAATCATCTATGATTTTTTTTTCTTTCTAAATTTAACATAATCTATCTTTATTTAGTTTTCAAATCTAATTGAAAATTGAATCATTTTGGTCACCTATGGCGGGACTTTGTTTTTAAGAGTTGGCAATGGCCCTTTTTTTTCCTTCCAAGTGTTCCACGCTTGCGCGGGATCATTAGTTGTTGTCCTGGCTGTAAAGAATTGCTAGAGTGAAATAGGAGATTGAATGCTAGCAAGGGAATGGAAATGAGGGGGAAGGAGGGAAACACTTTCTCAACAGAGCAAGGCAAACTAGAGGAAACATTTGTAAAGAAAAGGGAGAAGGGGAGATTTCGTACATCATATAATGCATGTTGAAAACATTTACTCCATCAATTACTTTTTTCTTTCCCATCGGAAATGTTATTAGATTTTAGTGTGGCTGTTCGTTTGACTTCCTAGCTTGATACATCTGATTGATTAACCCAACATTAATGAATAAATTCTATATAAGACAGCAAGATATAATAAATAAATGATACGATTCACAACACACTTTCTCTCTATTTTATCTTAATATAGATACATTTACTAAAAACTCGTAAGATTCGTGAAACAAAATCATATTCATTGTTGCAGAAACACTTCACCAAAGAGCATAAATGAAATAATATACACTTTTACAGAAGCATTGAGAAAAGAAGAACATCTTTGTCCACCAAAGAGTAACAACCAGTATCGACTGTCAAAGAGCTCCGTAGAATATATGTATATTTGCTTTCAGCTAAGAAAATAATTGTTTTATAAAAAGTTATTTGAAATAAAAGATTTTCATCTTAAATAGTACTACAACTTTACAATAATCAATTATTTTGTATCTCTAACAGTTGCGGAGATATGATCAAAATTGGAAATTTATATTGTTGTAAAGTACCCTTAAAGTCATTTTCATGGGAAAATGAGAGTAGCCATTTTGTTTGTAATGTTAAACAGTGTCTGGATAAAAAAATTTAATCAAAATCGTTAAGGTAGATTTGGTTAAAATCGATATTTTCTTTTTTGGCCATTCAGTAAATTACTCTTAATTTTAGGGTTAAATATCTAATTCCAAAAACCCTCGGGGGAGCCTTATTGAAAATACTAGATACCGAGCTCTATCCCGGTTGGTGAAATATTTTTGGATCCAGTCTGAGATACAGACATATGGACAGACAGATGACATCGCAAAAACCCCTTTTTCGGATTCGGGGGGCGGGGGGG
>CABEEJ010001715.1:0-15272 GCA_901482245.1 Timema douglasi
TTAACCTTGATGATTTGCAGGAACTAGCCACACATACGTTCTCTTGCACGTTTTAACGGGGCTAACCCTAGTTTGCCCGTTACAACATTATATTATTTTCTATTCTTTTAGAGTTCATTTTCATCCAAGATTTATTATCACTGTATCTTTTTTGATCCTATATTACAAATGTTTCTTTCTTTTTGAATTCTATTTTTATCGATTTGATTGATACAGTTTAGTTGAACTACAGATTATTTCCCTGTAATATTACAAACATATATTTTACTGGCACTGAATATTACTGTCTTTGATTACAAAGTTCTTGTGTAATGGTGTTCACTGTAATGGATTCATGCGCACAAGCAGCTTATATATGACCTACCCCTTGCCTCTTGGACCTCCTTGTCACTGTCAAAACCAACTAATAGAAAGAATCCTAGCAACAAATGCTGTGAAGGCTAGCTTCCTATTGAGAAGAGGGAGCTAGCGTCACATGCTTTTTTTTGTATTACAACGGAGTTGATTTTGAAAGAAAAAAATAAGTTTTAATGGTGCAATATAATGACATCAGTTCTGAAAAGTGTGTGATTCTCCATGGATGAAATATAGAAAGAATATTTTACTTACCATACTTTAAAGAAAAATACCTTCATTCATGACTTTTTTTTAATATATGAGAGGGGTCCAAATCAGTATCATTACAATTTATTATATTCAAATTCATTCCTTACCAAGCATATTGAATCTTTTTATTTTGAAAACAAATTGATTATCAAATCCTTTTATTATATTTGGAAGAAGGTACAGGAAAGGTGGATAGAAACATATAAAAGGAACAAACATAATATGGCTTTTAAAATTAAAAGAACACAGTTCACACTTTCCATTGCTGCCAATGGACAAAGAGGTGCTTGTCCCTTAAAGAAAATGGATCGGCACCACCCAATCCCCCGACCTAGGTTTCATTCTGTCTGAACTGATCAGGGAGGAGTGCGAAACACACAACACAACTTCCTAAAAGAGGAAACCAAAAATACACATAAGGGAGATAATGGAAAATTGTAAAGAATGATAAGACACATAGATAGGAACAGTTACATAAAATCCTTTTATTGTGATTGTCCCAAATATTTGGCATGTGTTTATGTTGACTTTCACTTTTATATGTTTTTAACATTGATATTGATTTTTTTTAAACACTAAACAGTTTATTCAAATTATTGTAACACATGCTATAATCGATAATGTTTTAAATGCTGTGTGTTTGTAAAACTCAGAACTGTGAAAATGGTGTATCAAATACAGTACTTCCCCGTATTCACTTGAAGTGTATATACAAATACAATTATTGATAACATTGATAGTCAAATAAAAAACTACCAGTTCTTTAGTTTTTGAGCGTTTTATTTGGATGGGGAAGGAGGGAGAAACCATTAAGGGTAAAACTCTTGATTAAATTTGATTCTGCTTTTCTAAATAAAGCATAATTTTTTCAATAGACTAGACTGCTGGTAAAGAGGGGGAGGGGGGAATCAGGGTTCAAATACCACTCAAGTGTACTGAGGGTGTTTTTTTTCCTAAATGGTATTCCACTCTTCCTCTATGCAAATGCAGGTACACCTCCTATAAATTCAACCTTCCTCATTCCTAACACATTAGGATAATTAGAACAAGATGTGGTTCTAAAAAAATTTAAAAGATAATAATTAGGCTTATATAAAAAATAAATAGCTGCGAGATCCCCCATCTTTCCCTTAAACTACAGTAGCCCCATGGCTTCTTTGGTGCTGACTGACAGCTCACAGCTGACAGTTGAGAGCTTTAAAAAGCTAGCAAACCAAATTACGTATCCCTACGCCGAACCAAATGATCTGTAAAAACGTGTGTTTAGCAGCTGTCACTTCTGACGGTCAAAATTTAGGTATATACCTAAATGTTGACAGTCAGAAGTCAGCTGTTAGCTGTCAGTCAGCACCAAAGAAGCCACGGGGCTACTGTATGTGACCACAAGTGCAGGTAATACATTTTTTTAATATACTAGCCAACTTTATTTGGTAAATTATTATAGTTGGATTGTAGACATATTTAAAACATTATACTTTGATTTTATGTTAAAAGTTTTGGGTCATTGTTTAGGATACTTTTCTACTTTCACAAGAATGATTCAACTCATGTGCGTGCCAAAGTGTCTCCTCCACGTCTAAATGGTGCTCGCACGGGTGTGTTTGGTACTCGCTCACCACATCGTCCATCACCCATAGGGCTTTCATTGGTTAGCATTGATAAAATAGATGGTAAGTTGAATATTCCACTATATACATCTCATTAGAATATTTATTTTGTGTGTGTGTGTAGCTTTTTTAATGTTGGCTTCACTCTCCACAAATTCAGTTTCTTAAGGTTTATTTTTTAACTTTGTCTTACTGTGATTTTTTCTTGATATATTCAGGTCTAACACATAATCTTTTTTACTGTGCCCACTTATTTTCAGCTTACTAAATCTTTCTCTTCAATAATTGTTATTGTTGCTTTGTCATTAATTTTGGGTGAGGGTCTTTTCGTGCTAAAATTATTAATAAAACTTGCGGAGAAAAAATATATTCTATTTTTTTTCAAAGTGTCTTTGACCACTAGAAATATTAAACTATAAGTTTAAAGATAACTTATGAAAAATATTGATTCTAATTTCAGTATCAAACATTTTTAACCTTTTACTTTGTTTAATTATAATATATTATTTGAATAGAGGCTTATGTATTATTTGTACAAAGCTATTCACAAATGGGTGACCTGGCGGTCTAGGGGTAAGGTGTCAGACTGCGGTGCTGGTGGCCGGGGTTCAATCCCCGGTCCCGGCACAGATTTATCTGATTACCAAACCCTTCCTTAACCTCTGACAAGACATCTTGTGAATGTGAGGAATGCCAGGCCTCCACCGTGGTTCGGATTCCACGTTAAACTGTAGGTCCTCCATTTCATCTCGCAATCACCCTACCATTACACATTAGCGTAAATGCGTATAACTCGAACGGGTAGTAAGACACGATGCTAATAATAATAAAAATAATATTCACTAATGAGATTATTAATCAACACTGTGGAAACATTTTTTGGCCAAAATTTAATTTGAATGAGAATTATTTATACTATGGCAAAGTATGCAATAAGTAGGGATTTTTCCTGCTGAACAAAGGGCCCCTGATTTATCTCTTAGCTAGAATTTTTTTTACTGTGTATTTGGGTTTGTTCCCTTAATTAATGGTCTGGGATGTGATTATTGTACTTGTTCTATTAATCAAATCATATTACTTAATATCCAATATCACCTCAGGACCTGATGTTTGTGGGTTTAAATGTAGCCGAGGTCGACAGATTTTTCTTAAACCATAAAAATCTGTAACACAACTTGCTTTGGAGGGGAAATAAAGCTTTCGGTCACAAGTTGATTGCGGCATGTAAAAAAACTTTGGAAGGAATGTGAAAGTACCTTTTCTGGCAAAATTGGTAGGCCCTTTTACTTATAGCTAATATAAATTATTGTGGGCTGACATAATCAATCGATTCTGAAAGTGCACGCTTTATACTGAGCAATTAAATAAACAATATCCAATATCAAGAATACGACTGGATTGCCAGTGATGGGAAGCTTGAGGTTTGAATCTGTACCAAGTGACTTTCCACATGTGATTTTTCAACATGATTATCCCCTTCACACTAATGAAGGTGCATTTTCTCTAAAACTATCTTCTCTTCCTACTGCTTAAATTAAGCCACTAATAAATAGAGATGGGTTGAACCTACTAATTTAGAAATTGAAATCTCAAATTCAATTCTTCATTTTACCCTCGAATCTTGAATTTGAATCTGAATCTTGGAAACAATTACCGGTATGAGCATAAGAGGAAAAAATAGGAATATAAGTTTGTTTTTTTAGCTTTGTGTGTTACTACTTGTTCAAGTTATACACATATGTAGGCTCACTAATTTCATTAGTGTGTAAGGGATGAGGAAAGTTGAATTTAGAGGAAGTGTACCTGCATTTGTGCATAGGCAGATTGGGAAATATTTAGGAAAAACCACCCTCAGTACCCACCTGACCGGGATTTGAACCATGTTATTACTGTCATCAGCATTCTAGTCTAAGATGAGCATGATGCCTTAGACAATTTGGTCACCAAAGTAGATGTTAAATCAATGGTCTGGGGTATGGTAGTTAAGTTTATCTTATAATTATGTTGTTGGGACTGAACCACCAATCAGCAGAATTAGAGCTCTAAAACAAATTCCAATTCTAAATTTTGATAAACAGACATGTTTTTATTCTTTTCAAATCTTAGAATCCTCAAATCCTGAATATCCTTAGGTATTTAAGAGATTAGAGGGTTTGAGGATTTGAGGATTATCTCCTGACTAATAACCTTGGTGTTTAAATGTAAGAATTTTAACCACTAATAGGCCTATCTACTAGCATTAAATGCACACTTTATATATATGATTTTTTTAAATTTATTTAAGCTACTATTTAATCATTTTCTTTTATTTTTGTGAAAAGGAGCTACAGTGTATTTCTCGGGTGTGGATATGGTTGATGGTACCCCAGTAATAGACATAAAACCATTCATCCCCCAGTATGACAACCCTGTACATTACGAGTCACCCAATTCAACAACTGTTCCTTCGTCACGCCTGATGGATGGTCGAGAGGCAGAGAATGAAACTCCAGCCAGCGTGAGTGCTGGTCATACAGACAGTGTCGGTACAGTTCCGTCACTTGTTAATTCAATGGATAGGTCATCTTTGCGGGTGGAAAGTCGAATTGGGGAGAGAGAGGCACCCGACGGCGAGGAGGAGATCAGTTCCCCTTCAACTGCCACAGCCAGTATTTCTGTACAAAATGAAAGAACTTCAGTCTCACCTTCAACTCAGGTGACATTTTATAGTCTTTTTTTACATTTTATAAGTAGGTCTAGAAGTTAATCAATTTTTAATTTGTTTCAGGTGGGAAATAAATCAATGATCAAATTAGTATGGGTTTTCAAAATACCAAACTTTGAGGAAACTGTGACTGTACAGTTGGTACACTAAGACTTCGACTTTTATTCATATATTTTTCTACTGTTTGCCTACGACTCCTTCGGAAATGGCTAATGTATATTAATTAGTAATAACAAATTTACCTCAATAAAATGTTCCAACACACAAGTCCCATGACTTTATTGGAATCTTCTTTGGCTTTTTTCATTTATATTTGAATAAATTTGTCAATCATAACTACAAATATTGGTTCTAAAACATAAAAAATAATCAAAATTATATTCATCATACATTTTTATAATATCATAAGTTTTTATTTTGAAGGCAGTATCAATACATTTACCGAGTCATCATCATAACTATTTTCAGCCGGTGGCCGGTTCAGTTTAGTAAAATGACTCCATCTTCCTCTAACCTTCCACCACTCTTCCTCCTTTAATCACTTCCATTCCTCTACTTTCATTTGCACACTTTGTATTATTTCCTCTTCTAATCTCTTTGGCATCCTCTCTTTTTCCATCCTTATTACATGTTCATACCATCTCAGTCTTGCTTTCTCTACTATCTCATGTATTCCCTGAACCCCAACTCTTCCCCAGATAACTCCATTCCTAATCTTGTTTCTCCTCGTGGCATCTAACATGCTGCTCACAAACTTCATTCCCATATCTTATTGAGAAAGTTATTTAAATTCCATTTTTAATGATTATAAAAGTTGATGTTCACTAATTAGGGTGTAGATTAAGAAAAATAAGAAAAATTTTATTCCAATATAAACTAGATATATGCGAGCAACACTTTTTCAATTCGAGATGATCTCGAGACGAGAATATGAAAAATTAGCAAGACGAGAGGGTGAGAAACCTTCTTTTGAAAGTACAAAAATGTCATTTATGTTTATTAAGAGCATTCATTATAGCAGGCCCAACTCGGCTACTTGCTCGCATCTGTGTTTGTATGTGTGTGTGCGCGAGGTATAGGAGTAAAAGAAAACTACAATATGCCAGAATTATGTGCGTACATTTATATTTGAACTATTAATCTAAATTTTCCGTGGTGACAATGGGGTACAAAGCGACCTAGTTTCTCGTTAATAACCACAGTATGTTCCTATTATGGCAGAATGAAGATTTATGCACAGTGTTTGATCTGTGAAGCCATTCTGAAATGGTCAAAAACAGTTTTTTAAATGCAGTTTTTATCCAAATATCATTTAATATTTTCAACAATGTTCAGTATTAGGAACTTCTCCTAACTCTATCTTTATTAATGTTCAATCAGAGATTATCCACGTGCAATAGTGTTTGTGTAAATTTACAATTTCTAGCTGATTGAATCATACAGTTGATTGGCATATGATGCTTGCTCTTAAAATAAATATATAGTCTATAGAGTGCTAAAGTTCCTTTTGACATTTGGGCTGGGGCTTGCTTTAGATTCATTCGAACTCTTAAAGATGTATGTATACATCTCATACACATTTTAATTGCAATAAATAAATTAGTGATAGTTGCAATATATGCCATTTATAATTTAATTTTGTTGTGTAACAGTTTATAATGTCAAAGTTTGATAGTATTTTCAGGTCTTGACGGGTACTGTTAGAAATAATACATTCTTGGTTTGGTTTATAAATTTTCTAGAGCAGTCATTTTTTTTTAAATTTCTTAAATTTTTGAGATTCTTTTTTAACTTTCAAGAGGAGATGGAGATATTTTTTTCTCGTCTCAATCGATATATTTTCGAGTCTCGCACATCCCTAATATAAACATTTAGCCTGCATAATAGCATTTGACAATGGCAGAAAACCCCATCCGCAATCACCTGTAGTGTTTCTAGAGGGTTACCATTTAAAATCAATTGTCAAAAATTATTTAATCATATCATTGGCATATCTACAGCCAATGGTTCAGTGTTCGATTCTTTAATACAAGTGATCTTTAACCCTTTGGTGAGTATAGTTTTAATATATTACAATATCCCTGTGGAGTGAGGTTTTTGGTGAAAATTAAAAATATTTTTATTTTTGCATATTAATTTTAAAATTACGTATTGCAGTTTCCAAAGTGGTTATAAAATTTAAAAAAATAATATCTAGGAAAAATTTTACCATTTCAAATACAATTCAGAGAGTTTAAAAATTTGTTTTCGTGCGAAATGTGGGGAAGCATGGATGGATGCAAAGTCCTACATCACATTCTACACACATCCACATAGTGTCTTTCCGCTTTGGCTGTGAAAATTGGCATTATTTTGCCACCGAAATGTGTCGTGCATTGTTGGCTGAACATCTGCTCTCACCTGTATTTGTGTCATATTGTTATCGGCATCAACTTCATGTTCAGGTTCCCGCTCAGATGAACTAGATGAAACTCCGTCATCAATGTCACTCATATCACTCGCGGATTCCCAATTTGAAATTATTTCATTCAACTCTTTTTCTGTGAGCATTAGTCTTTTGCGCGAAGATGCCATGATAAATACAACAATATAAAACTATAATAAGATTATACACATTCAAGCGTGGCAACTACCTTTATTTATAAATGTGTGAGTTTGCCTCCATAAATAAAACAGTAATAAAAACTAAGGTATAAATATAAATGTTCAAATGTGGCTACTAACTTTATAAACAATGACACAGCAAAAAAACTGTTACAAATAAATCATGTGGAAAAACATCTTCTAAAATAAACATCAATTTAGTCAACCAGGTGTTTATGATAAGAAGAAAGTCCCCCGTTTTGTGTAAAGGTCAGTAGAGTCATCTATTAGCAAATATATAAACTAGTAAATGTCTAAAAATAGTTTCTTTAACATAACATAGATAGCAGCAGAGCATTAACATGGTTGAACGTTTATTTACGGCCATACTAATTTAGACAAACATGAAAACGTATATTTACGTGCATACTCCTAGGAAGCCATAACAAAATGAACGTAAATATACGTTCATACTCACCAAAGGGTTAACAACTAAACTGGTAATATCATGGATGCCTAGGCTAAACAAATGTCTTGTGATAATGTTTTGCATTAGAAACTATTATGTTAAAAAACTGAGTTTTAATTAGAGATGGGTTGAATCCACTATTTCTCGAATCCAAATCTACATTTTATTTTCAAATCTCAAATCTGAATCCTAGCAAATTGTTAGAAATTTTAATGATTTACAAATAGACCTACATTACACAATATAGGCCTCAACTGTAAATTAAGATTTATTTCAAACATGCTTTCAATTTTAATCAACCCAGACCACCCCTCACAAAATAATGGTTAAAATCCAGCCAAATTAAACAATCTAAACTCATATTATTGTTTAAAAATCAAATCAATAAAAATTTGAGTGTCTTTTAGTTATTTTTAAAATTGTTGATAGAATGAGTCAAGTTTCTAAAAAAACATGTGAAATAAACAAACAGATTAGGTCTAACTACCTTTAGATCAACATTAATCATCATTGAAGGATTATAATTTTTTTTTAAATTTGAAAGCAAAAATAAAAATACAAACAGATTAAAAAAGAGAAGATTAAAACAACATGCTTAACAATTAAACATGCATTGGAAATAGTGAACTTAATAATGTCTAAGTATGTATTATTATTTTCTTTTATATCTATTATCTCTCTTTGCATAGAAAACAAGAAATATATTCGATTCTTGTGATATATTGATTTCTGAGAATACATTCTTTTTAAAACACAAACATATTTTCGACTTTTGCAATATGTTCATTTCCATTTTATTAGGCAGGACTACGTTTGAATATCTTTACAATTACTTCATTAACATTTTTTTAAATAATAAACTCCTAGTTAATATAAATTCAAACACAAATTATGAATAAGCAAGTTGTTATTTGATTCTTAAAACGCAATAGCACTTACTAAGTGATCAAACCTGTATCTATTTTAAACAAACAATTGATATACAATACGTAGGCCAGTAGGCATAAACAGTTTTATTGGTGTATAACTGTTGACAGTATTTATTTTCCATGAAACTCTACAAAATATCTAACTTAAGGATTGTATAAAATAAATTGGGGTTCTTTGCATAGTTGTAGATAATTAAAACCAGTTTGATGGTAAGAATTAAGTCATGTTTATTTAATCATCACACTGGCAAGTAAGCATGTATGCCATGGCTGCTGACTTTGTATTGTGTGTAATGTTTTCTTATTTCTGTTAAAAATAAATCTGTAATTTGTTTTATTTATTTTGATTTTATTTGTAATTCTAGTTTTGATTTTCAGTTTTTGAAGAGTTTTGTTTTCATTAAAATATTTACAAGATGGTTCGTGAGGTGAAAGTTTCAGAAGGGAGCATGCACTACAATGGTCAATTCCAAGTTTCCCATAGAGGTGGGAGGTTAGGGTGCTAGGCACGTTAGATTTTCTACACCTATCAATTATAATTAAAAAAAAAAGAGATTTAATCCAGGCTTATCTCATTTGTCCGACAAAATAATGATTATGAATTAAGTTGTGCTTTTCAAGTAGACATAATTTTTAAATGCAAAATAATTATGCTTGGTTTATTAGGTGAAAGATTCGACCATCGAATCCAGTAAAACACTGACTCCTTGAATCTCGAATACTTTTAAATATTCGGTGGATTCGAGGATTCAAAGATTCGAGTGGCCCATCTATATCTAGTTTTAATACATTTTGTATGTCAAATTCATGTTTTGTTTTGCGACCAAATAGCCAATTATTAGAGTTACCACCCTCTAGTTTGTTTAATAAGTTACTTGGTCGCAGGTTCGAGTTCCTTCATGGATTACACAGCCACCAGTCTCCAAACTCTCTGTAACATTCACTGATCGCGCCAAGGCACAACTTGAAGAGATCGGTTGTATTTCCGGCACAGTAGAAAGTCCGCTGGTATCAATCAAGAATGTCCTCCAAGAAGATCCACGCTCAGTGTACCTTCGGGAGAGATGGGGCAATCAGTTTTACACCTTTTTGATCTGTAACCTGCATGTGAGTTGCAAGTTCAACGATTGTGATCACACGGTTGCGGTGTTCCAAGTCAAGTCTGCAGGAAAGCTCTGTGAATGCGGTCAGCCTGAGTGGCAATGTAGTGTACATGGTACATCTTGCTAAAATTATTGATATATGTTTAAGGGTGAAAAACTTATCTTGTTTTAAGGGACTGTCCTTAAATTATGTAATGTTTTTTTAATAATTTTTGAAAACTCCCTCCTACGTAAGGGATTGTAAGATTATCTATCACTGCCCACTCCCTCCCTCCCTCTTACACAATTTTTTACAATACTATAAATTAGATTATTTTAATAGTTTGATTATTTATAATTTTACTACTAACGAAATTAAAGTTAGTTCATGAATATAATAATTAACTATCTTTTCGCAAAATATGAAGTCTGTAATTTAATTATTTCTGTAAAACAGTGAAAATTGGTAATTAAATTGGATCCAATCAATTGATGAAAATGAAATATTTCAGAATTTTCTGGATTTTTTTTATATTTCATTTTACCATATACTGAATGGCCACTCCCTTCTGGCAAAACACATAATTTAAGAGCGGCCCCTTATATCTGAAATATACTGTTTTGTAGCATTTATGTCACTAAAGCAATGAGGCTAGCAGTTGAAGTTTGGAATTAAAACTAGAAGGCAGTACAAAATCTCAATTGAAAGTATTCAGCAAGGGCTCTAAAAGCTCTTGATAGGTATTTCAAACACATCATTTTGGGTTTTATTGACCAAATATGTAGGTATAATTCAATTTAATCAACCATATATAAATAGCTTAAAATCAAAGCCATGATTTTTAATATCTTAATATGGTTATAAAATGTATTATAATACTTTACCTTCCTTCATATATCACCCATTTACATTACATTAGGGGTGTGCTAAACCCACATTTTAAAATTGAATCAAGCTCAAATCAAATATATGAAATATTCTTAAAACCAAATCGAAGTTCAAATACTTTTTGTTAGTTATTTTATGATTAAAACCATATTATATTTTAAATATTTATAAAACTTTATTTACTAAAATCACTTGGAAAATGTTGTATTATACAATATTATTTGTAATATTTCAGTCTAATCTCATACTCTCTAAATCAATCTGTATAAGGAAAACCTATTTTCACATTATGAGGTAATTGTATTATATTTGGAAGAAGGTATAGGAAAGGTGGATAGAAATGTGGAAGGGACAAACTCAACATGGCTTCTACTTTTCATTGTTAAAGCCATATTTTGTTCGTTCCGTTTATATGTTTCTATCCACCTTTCCTCTGTACCTTCTAACCTCTAAATCAAGTTATTTAGACAGTATACAATTCAATTAAGATTCTTTTCTTATTAATATAGATTTATACTGTACATAACAGCTCATAGTTGCAATAATTGGACAAAAATGGAGTATTTTAGCAAAGAATATTTTTTATTGCCAAAGCCTAATAATTGTTTTAAGCTGCAATTCTTTTTCGAAGTGAAGTTGAAGCTGATATTTGTTTTGAAGCTTTGCACACCCCTACATTACATCATAATTTTGTTCTCAGTTATATATTATAAACAAGCTAAATACACCTCTAGTTGACAGCTTGAAAAATAACATTGCATACACAGTAGATTTTATATTGTTTCTGTACGCTGCACATCCGCAACCACACTGGTAAAGAAGAAATTGATGCCTACCAGATTGTTGTTAACTTTGTTTACAGTAATTTTTTTTATTCCATTTTTGCCAACGTATGATGTTATGGAATGTACAAATGAAAGGTAAACTGGGAAGTTACACTACACATTTACGAGGACAGTTACTTTTATATCTCAAACCATATAAGGGCCTCAACAAATATTTATTTTTTATTAACTTAAATATGCCACTATGAGGTACATCAGCATAATTGTCTAACAGATGGAAACACTCACTTAGAGTTAAAATTGAACTTTATCTCTTTTTCACCTGTACTCTTCAAATATGAAGTACCTATCAGAAATCAAGACACCCAGTAGACACTTTGATACAACTATCTATTTATGAAAAAACAACTTTTTGGGGTACGTTTTACGTACATAGAAGAAGGTACCTTCTTATATCAGACTACATAATGTTTTTTGCAACCATATTATTTCTTGATGGAATTAGTAGATTATTAAGGTGTCAGACTTCTGTGCCAAGGGTCTGGGGTTCAATCTTTGGTCCCGGCACATATTTATCTGATTACCAAACCCTTCCTTCACCTCTGACAAGACATGTATTGATCACAACTTGTAAATGTGTGGAATGCCAGGCCTCCACCGTGGTTCGGATCCCACGTTAAACTGTAGGTCCTCCATTTCAACTCACAATCATCCTACCATTACACATTAGCGTAAGTGCGTATAACCCGAACGTGTAGTAAGACGTGCTGCTAATAATAATAATAGTAGATTATTGGTAATATTCAGTGTGTTTGTTGCATTTATGGGTATCAATTGCATTCACTTATTTATAAAAGCCTAAAGTAGGCTTCTACAAGCCTTTTAGTTTTAATTTTACACTTCTTGAAATGGTTGAATAGGCCTATAATATTTGGGCTCTATATCTTGTCTTGCTTACCTGAATAAAAGTAGGATTTCTGAACGATTTGCAAATAAAACTTTCATGGTTTTGTAATTTCATGGCTTTCATATTGAGCAGTCTGTTACAAACCGAAAAGGCTATCATTTTTAATCTTTTATAATATGTATATTTTAAAATTATAATCACAAGGCGAAACATTACATTCAAACATGTAATGGCCTTTATTTACCAGCAAACTATTTCTGGCTTTTATGTTGGCTTGTAAGACGGGGGAAAATGACAAACCGGTTAGAAATGGTAAAAGGGTCGATTTAAACGAAATATGTTATAGCTATGGCAAATTCACCCAAATTATTTGGTTAAATTTTAAGGTTGAATAAAATAACATTTAACACAATTTTATTTATATGTATGCTTTATCTGCTTGATGTTTTAAAACTATAAAATATATTTGATACTTAAGTAGTAGGTTATAAAGAAAGACTGAATATTTGATATTTTATTTGTCCCTACACCCTATTTTATTTTTATCACTCTTTATGTATGTATGCCACTCATAGTTTAATTTGAAGTTCCATTGTTTCACTTATTACAGCTTTTGATCAATTGTGTTGATGTCATCACTTGTACAGCGTTCCTAGAAGCGAGGTTTGGGAATGCCAAATGTATTGCTAAGCTCTAATCTCCCACCCTGCATGATTTTAAACGGCCGTTTTACATTTTATGCCAAAAATAAAAAAAACATTAAAAGGTTGATATTATATACATACCGTACCTAAAGTTCGTTCACGGTAGGAGTTTACCTCTGAAAGGCCTTTTTCCCTACCAGAAATCTATTATATAGTAGGATATTGGTAGGAAAAAAGACCTTCCAGAGGTAAACTCCTACCGTGAATGAAGTATAATCACACCATTCCCTTGAAGGGTAGGTAAGAAATTGTGCATATAGTTCAAAAAACCACAATTTTGTACTTAATCCAGCCTCACTAACTTTATCCACACTTCCTTATTTTTATGTACTCCCTTAGCCTCAACACCTACCATACACTGAGTCATATATGCTCTTTAATACTTAAAACTCTCAATATTGTTGATATTAAATATTTGAAATTATTAAGGTCTCCTTTTCATTCTAAACCTCCACATCTTGTATACACACTTCGTACAAAAAATGGAGGCAACCCAATTCACATTTCTCTGGCACTGTCACCCCACCAAAAGGGTTGGGGGGTTGGAGGGGAATCTGTCAGTCCGCTCAAACCCTAATTTCCTTCTCGAATAAAGAAAAGATCCTCAATGCTGGTTGGTTGCTAATTGCGCATGAAATCCCCTTAATTGGTTTTTCTATTGCATATAAGCTAAAAAATTAGATCCACACTAATGATCAAAATAAAAGTTAATTTTATAAGAATGTGGTTTTTGACATTAATGGCTTAAAAAAATGGAAAATACTAATTCAAATAGTTAAGTTCCTGAAATAAAGTTATTAAACTGAAATTTGATTACGTGATGCTTACAACTTTGGCTTCTTAAAAATATAATAAAACCCCAGACATCATTTGTAAGAAGGTATAGGGAAGGTGGATAGAAACATATAAAAGGGAACGAACTCAATATGGCTAAAAGCTATGGCTTTTAGTCATATTGTGTTCGTCCCCTTTTATGTTTCTATCCACCTTCCCTATACCTTCTTACAAATATAATATAATTCGGTCCTTAACTTTTAAACATAATGACAAGGAACTGTTAAATAAAGTTATAGGTCTAGATTAATAAATAGGCTAGTACAATATGGTTATAGTAAAATACAATTTAAATTAAGATGCTGCTTAGTTAGGACATTGAAAATATATTAACACAAATAACTGCCCAAATGTCTTATGAGGAGATACATTATAGCATTTGCAAGTGTAACAAACAAATTAATTTACTTCATTATCATGATCCTGGATAGTTTCCAGCCGGGGCTTGTTCGGAACATAAGCCTCTCCAGTGTCTCCTGTCTCTACACCACCTCTTCTCCACTATGACCCACTCTTCTCCTCTCAACACTTCTCTGCATTCCCTTCAGCCACCTTTATCTTGGTCTTCCTCTTGGCCTCTTTTCTCCCCACTTAACTATCCAACATCTTTGCTATCTTTTCCTCCAATCTCCTCTCATGACTCCACCACCTCAGTTTTGACTTCTCTTTCCTGTCTTGCACTGGCTCATTAACTTTTCCTCTCAGCCTCTCATTTCTCATTCTATCACTTCTTGTCACTTCTAAAGTAGTTCTCAGAAATCTCATTTCACAGGTGCAAATTCTGCTTCTCTCTTGCTCCATCCATAAATTTAGTTGATTGATAAAAATATGCATAGGAAAAGGGACCACACCTGAAATGGTCGAGAACTAAGGGGCAAAATCCCAAACCACTTAACATGCTAACTCAAAACTCATGCTAAGGGTAATTCTTCATTTATAGTTTAAAAGAGTCTGTAATGGAATTTGTGATTGGTTTGTTTAGTATCTTAGTAATAAATTTTTGGATAAATCACAAGAATAGGGATATAAATTATTGGTGGTAAAAAGTGTATCAATTACATATATAATTCACCCGCCTCAGTGGCTTAGTTAGCTATCGTGCAAGATTCATGCTGAGCTAGGCTGCCAAGGACGGAGAGATAGAGGTTTGAATCTCGCTTGGGTGAATTGGGG
>CABEEJ010001715.1:15307-55601 GCA_901482245.1 Timema douglasi
CTCCTCCCACACAAATGTGGGTTCACTTCCTCTATATTCACCCTTCCAAATCCCTAACCCATTAGATTTATTAGTACTTAAGCATACCCAAATGGGCATTGAGACGCGGTTACTAAGTATTATTATTACATATATAATTCAGATAATACCAAAACTTGCATAATCTTCTTTATCTAGACCCACATTTGTTTGACACCTTGGCTCAGTCGGTGGTATGTTTGTCTACTGAGTTAAGGATCCAGAGTTCGATTCATGGCATGGCCGAAAAATTTATCATTGACGAAATGTAGGTTTTCCCATGCACAGTGATGAATTAACGGCTGTTGGCTGGATGTTGTGTTTGTTCTAGATTTAAGTTAGTTTATAAGTCATGTGCTGATATAATCACTAGGTTGAGAAAGTGCAAGTTCATCATCATATCATCATCAACAACTGTTTCCAGCCTGTGGGTGGTTCAGTTTAGTAAAAGGCCTCCATCTTCCTCTTTGTTAAATACCTCAAAGAAATGAAAAAATGAAATGTATCACAGTTGAAGATAACAGCATCTCATTCAAATTTACCAACAACATAATTCCTGGCTAGAAGTAGGAGGGAAAATTCGCACTTTTACTCAAGTTGGAATAGAAATAGTTAAGATAGATAGTACGAATTTGACCGCCACTGGAAGTTTCTTTGGGTAGTAGCTAACTGTTGTAACTATTATCCTGTTTTTGTTTGGGCTGCACCATTTATATTGTAAGTCATGATATCTGCTTATGATATGTATATATATAAAAAAAACCTTACTATCCATTTAGGCTAATTGTATATTTAAGCAAATGTGGCTTATATTAGAAAGGTAGAATTTAATGGAAATGGAAATATACCCTAATTTACACAGAGGGAGGGTAAAAAATCATTTAGAAACAATACCTTTAGTAATCTTATCCATGATCAGGATTGTAACCACAGTATCTTCATCAGCAATCCAGTCTAATGGGAACTCTACATTATCATTAATGTTAATACCATTGGCAATAATATCCACCAATATAAATGAGACATAAGATCAATACTATTGTCAATATTTTCAGCTCACTTTTGTGCATAACATTGTCATGAAACGACCTTCATATAAGATGGACAAAAAACAAAAGCATGTTTAGCTTTAATAATTCTCATAGGCATGAAGCAAATGGTGGGCTGAAAATGTTGGCTAAAGGAATGGTTTAAGAAACAAGAACTATATTCACACACTCATTTGTTCATAAAATTACAACAAACTGATGCAAATTATTTTTATAATTTTGTTATTAGCAATTATACCATATATTCCAGAATTCACTATGATAAGCAAAGCCCTACTTAACAAGGAAGAACGCAAATATGGGGTACTGTAGATCTACCGAATCAAAGCTAAACAGACTCTGTGACCACTAAGTCGGGTGCATGCTATATAAAGTAGTCTGTCTGTGGAAATTCTGCAATAATTTTGAAACACATTGATGATTGATGTTGCACATGCTTGAAGCGTTTTTGAATGGGAGTAATCATGATGAGAAAAATGAACTTAACCTATCTATCCTCAATACAATTATCTCAAAAAGCTAAGAGGTTATCCTTAAGGATATAAAATAAATATTCACATCCTATTTCCATTTCCTCTGTTTGTCCTTTGTGTTATTTGTTCTGTTTAAATGTTCCTATCAAGTGGGTGATAACGATCAATTTTCTTCAAGAGGCAGCCATGTAAAGTGTTAACTGTTCTTTTAATTGTAAAAGCCTTATTTGTATTCATTCCTTTTGTTTACATCCACCTCTCTTCCTTCCAAATGCAATACAATATTATAATGTTTGTATTGTGACTATTTTTTCTAAAATGGAATTAACCAAACATACTGGGTCGTTTCTATCTTGCTACTAGCAGGGCGACACGAGTGGTGGTAACAACATGCTAGATCTTAAAGCAGCAGTACAGTGGAACTTAACGGAAAACAGTTTTTCTTTTCAGGATTGTACTTTATTTCTTGTACACTTACTAGGCTGTATAGATTTTTAAGTGAGCTTCCATAGAAAATGTGTTTTATTGAGTCCTATGATCTTTGCTGTGATTCGATATTTTTGACATATCTTCAAAAGTGTTAAAAATTGTATTTGTTTTGTATTTAAGTAGGTGTAAGTTGTTTTTATGCTAGCCACTTTTATCTTTCTATTCCCTAATGGTATTAAACAGACCTTTTATAAATTTGTTATTGCACATAGTTACACTTTAAGGCTCTATTTATACAAAGATCAACATTATACCAGGTTACATTTTTTTCAAGCTAAAATAGACAAAATATATGGTACTACTAATTATATTCAACGGCTTTGGTTTAATTTTTTTTAATGGAAATAAAGCCTTTTTTTAAACACATTGTACTTTTGTTTTATGAGATCAATTTAATACTAGTTAATTTATGTTGCACCTTCATAAATTATTAAAATTTTAAATATTTTAATCTTCTCCTGGAGTGTTGGTTACTAGTATAAGATATATCATCCTATCCGTATGATCAGTCTACTCTATTGACCTGAAGAAGCTATTTTTTTTCTCTTTAGCGTTTTATCTAAATAATTTCTTGTCCAGTATTATAAAGGTATGCTGGCCATTTCTTTTAATTTAAACCATAAAATAAAGTATACTGATATCAAAAACAAAGAATTGATTTGAGATATAGCCAATATCATATTGATAGATAATAGCAACAAATTGCTAACTTTATACATGTTCCAAATTATAATCTTAAGGAAAAGCTTATACAAGCTTTAGTCAACTTTTGCAATAAAAAAAGGATATAAATTATAATTAATAAAATGTACTCTGATAACAGTGATTTTTTTCACCGAATACTACTGAACAGCATTTTAACACTCACTAGTAATTGAATAATAACAGCCTTAACGATGCATAGATAAAACACTTTTAAGAATGAAAATATATTTTAGTCAGTATCATTAATATTGTTTTGTAAAAATAAAAATATGGTATATCATATACAAACCTTGTAGTTGTGCTATAGTCCTTTCTTACCACCATTTTTTATTCCTTATTGTTCTCTCTTTTTTTGAACTATTTATGCCAAATTTACAAGGGAATTTTTGATACAGAAGTTTTTCAAAAAACTCCTACCTTTGAATTCCAACTTCACATTTAAAAAGTGACATTCGCACATCCCTAGGAATCACTCGTGTTCATACTCGCCTTATCAGTGTCAGCTGCCACTCCTACATGTTCTGATCTTTCACTTGAATATAATTCCTGTTCAGTTTCATTATTTACAAATTCATAATCACTAACAAATTGATCACTTTCGCTTGAGCTATCAATAAAGATTGCAAGTATTTTTGTATCTTAAATCACAGCTTTCCTCTTAGTAACTATGTTTACAAACAATGCTAAAGATAAAACTCAAAGTAAAAAGGTTTAAAATAATTTTCATGTTCGATATATCAAAACTCTTAAGTGCAAAGACAAATAAAAGTAGCTTGAACATACGAGAATGCAGTGGAAATAAAATCTACTCTATCTGTTGACTTAAAACTGATTTAAGAGCTCTAAAATATGGGATTGCTGTGAACGACACTGGCAATTAATTATTAATGTAAAACCAGTCAGCCTGGTAAAAAAGATATCCATACTTTCTTATATTGTAAAAAAAATTAACAATTTTATGATACTGTTTTATTTTCTTCATGAACATAATGAATTATAATCTTGTGGTGTTTTTTAAAACTGTAATCAAATATACCATAGTCATCATAGTAGTTTTCATAAATACTACAAAAAACTTTTGAGAAATGGCAGCTATGCATTTAATTTCCACCCAATTTAACACACATGAATAATTGCTTCCAGAGTGTAAATTTATATAAAATTTGTTCTGATTTGAGGGAAAGGAACTTGGAGATCTAACTACAATAATTTGAAGATAGTGCTGGAATAATGTTGTTGACTTCCAAACAAGAGTTACTTACACAGCCTTCTATATAAAATGATTTACTTTATAACATACACACTCAAAATTTGTATGTGTAGTGTTTTGTTGTAGATCTACAGTTTTCCTAACATGTGTGCAGAGCTATTTCTTTTATGATACTATTTATATTTACTGTAGCAAACCATTTTATATTTATTTTTAAATGATTAAGAATGAAAATATAACAAAACTTACAAACTAGCATTATTGTTTTATAATAAAGGAATTTGATGGAGAAAGCCCACCTAGGGAAAGAGGAAAAATGTGGGAAGAATCCAATGCACAAAGGTGACATCTTCTTCCTTTCTTCTGCCTTCTATAGTAGAAGTAGTCACACACACATTTTAACACAAATAGAATAATATTTCGGCATTGTTGCCTTTATTAAACACAAAGAAGAGAGGAGTACAAATAACACAAAACACTGGATTAATCCATTTTGAATTTAAAGAAAAAGTGCTAGAAACAGCCACACATTAAAATGTTCACACCTAATCTTACCTTTAAAAAATATGTTTGCCCCTTACACTTTCACGATTCAATCTCTACCCTTTGTAATCTGTTACAAGTCAATTGTGACTCTCACTTTGCTTTGCAGCGTTGTCTTTATCTGGAGAGATTTCACTTTTAGCTTCCCACTCTTTACGCAGTTCTGATGACACCTCTGTAAATAGGAGGTCCCAAGTCCACACTTCATCAGGCTGAAAGACAAGATGATGTATCGGGTCATGATCTTAAAAATAGTTGAAATAGTAACCAAAAACTCAAAAAAAAAAGTTACCAATAATGACTTTTCAATAGGGGAAAAAGTGACCTTTATCTCTGCACATTTCTAGGAATTCATAACGTTTTTTAACATAATTTAAATTATGTATACATAAACATATACACAGAATTACAATAAGAATAAAAATGATCAGGAATTGCTCCAGGAAACATAGCTTGAAATGTATCCCTATTGGCTGAAGATGGTGCCTTCAAAGTCAAAATTATCTCTGCTCTTGTTGCAGTCTTTCTTACACTGTACAATGCTATAGTACCAGCCCCAGGATAAGATGAAGCTGGTGCCAATCAGGAAATAGATGAAGTCTCATTAGCAGGAGTTTCATCTGCGGGACTGAGAGAACTAAGGTGAAATTGAAGAGGTTCTAGCTTAATTTGAGTGTTTGCCTTATGCCTACTAGTTGTAGCACGCTGAGACAAACTTTGGATTCTTTTGCTTACACTAATCTCTGTATCACAAACGATGCAATATCATTGTCACTAAACTTGTTCAAACATTTGGAATAAAGAATACCATTATCATCTGTTTTTTAGAAATTGCACTTTCCCATTGTTAAAATCAAAGCAAAAAAAGTCAACGTGCAGTACTAAAACTACTATTTCAGAAGTCAACTATAATCTATCCCGCCTCGGTGGCGTAGTTGGCTAACGCGCTTGTCGTGTTGAGCTCGACCGCCGAGGACGGGTAGATCGAGGTTCGAATCTCGGTCAGGTGACCTGGGGGGGGGGGTGTTTCCTAAATTGTTTTCCACTCTCCTTCCACGCAAATGCGGGTTCACTTCCTCTAATTCAACCTTACCAATTCCTATTCCATTAGCGTAATTAGTACTTAAAGCGTATAACCTGAACGGGTAGTAAGACGCGGTGCTAATAATAATAATAAAAAACTATAATCTACTTTACTTCATACTTAAGAGAATAAATACTGCATATAATACACAGAGATGGAGGAATATTGCAATTATCCTCCTAAGCAAACCACTCCAAGCTGCACTGTTAAAGAGAACACATTTAGAGTGCTAGAAAATATTAATTCATCTATCAAAAACTTTTAGTGTATGGAACAGTTACCAATCGTAAAAGGCTTTTATGACTGGTAAATGTGTTTCATATACCCGCCGACATGTAAGAGATAATCTTGCAACAGCCTAGGCTATCAAGAAGCAGGAGAATATTTTAGAACTGCAGATATAGTTCACGCGATAGTAAAAAAATAAAAAATAATCAACTATCAGAATAAAAATAAGGGAAAAAGTGAGAATTGCTAAAAAAAAGTTCCTTTGAGTTGAAAAAGTGACCTGATATGAGCACTTAATTCTTTAAGTTTACATCCAAATAATATGTTAGGTTTAGCCCGGATTTTGTTGCCTCATGCTGTTATAAACAATTTTTAACAATGCAAGGAAGGAGAAGAATGAATGGTCATCATTTATCCACATGACACACATTCGCTTAAGGGATCACGTGGCCTAAGGTGTCACTTTTGCAAGACAAGATATTTGATGACGAGGTTGGGGTTTGAATCTTGGTTTAGTGTAATGAGGATGGTTTTTCATAAATGGTTTACCACTCTCCCTTCACACGAATGAGGATACACCAGTGAGAAGAACATATGACCAGCAAAGTGGGTAACAATTTGAATTACCCAATACTTTAGTAATAAAAATTATTAGTGAGAATCACAAACCTGTTTTTCAAACTAATTAGCCAATTCTGAAAATTGAAACCTGACTACAGGAATCGAACCTGGGACCTTTGGCTTAGTACGCCAATGCTCTAATCCCTGAGCTATCCAGAAATCGTCCTTTACCCAGGGTCATTCTTCATTCATATTTTAAGACAGAATCTATGACGGACGTGCGGAAATCGTCGGCTACAAATGTGTGATTTTTTATTGAGATCACGAGCTATCAGATAACACAAACACCTTCGACTCAGTAGTTGTCTTAATGCTGCCACTTGTACAATTATTATAATTGTAAATGCCCATCATAGACTCTGCCTTACAATATGAGTGAAGAATGACCCTGTAAACGGGACGATTCCTGAATAGCTCAATGGTTAGAGCATTGGCGTACTTAGCCAAAGGTCCCGGGTTCGATTCCCGTGTCCAGGTGTCATTTTTAAATTTTTAGAATATGATAATATCTAGATGGAGTGATCCTCACTAAAAGCATAAATAATAGCTTTGGCTATTTGATTCTTAATTAGCTTAGCTAGTATTAAAATATGTGTATTTTCTTAGTAGCAAGTCTTACTACCCGTACGAGTTATACAATTATTATGTACTAATTACACTAATGTTTTTAGGGATGAGGACGGTTACATTTATAGGAAGTGGACTCACATCTATGTGGAGGAAGAAAGGAAAACTATTTTTAAAAAAATCTCAGTACACCCGGCCGTGATTTGAACCTCAATCTCCCTGACATGAGAAATCTTTTTGTTGCAATGGTTAATAATCTAATAAACTTAGCTAATAATGGAACAGGAATAATAGCTTATATTAAAAGAGAGTCTGAATTTGATTATATAATGATGGCGGAGATCTTTCTTTTCTTTTCTGGATTACTGGGCACCTTGAATTTTATAACTTCAATACAAATTGTAGTATTATACATTAAAACTCAACAAGTTACTTATAATTTATGATATAATCTATTACAGTTTGTTCTCGGCTTGTTTAGTTAGTTCGTTATAAAGGTTTCCATGCAAGGTGAAAAACCACCTAAGTTGAATGGCGTTGGAAAACAACTTAATTGTTCTGAGGATAATTAAAGCTTTGTTTACAATAAGTACTAATAGGTTAACTAACTAGACACAACATGCGTTCAAGATAGAAACAAACAAAATGTCGACGACAATTTTAGCTGTGTGTCAATTTACAACAAACATAATATATTATGTTTAGAGTGACGTTTGATAAATGGCATTGCTACTCATAATTCAAAGTACCACAACCATATATCTATGAATTTGTGTATGTTGAGGACTTAATGTATACACTTATCACACATACCTCTTTAACATCTGCTTCAAGGTTGAGTCTCTTGGTTAGCAACTGCAGGTTGATGTCATCCAATGTTGCAAAGGCCGAGTGCTTCAATAGGTCGGAGTCTAGCTCCTTGTAAGTTGCAACACGGTTCACGGCCACTCTTCATATAAACCAAACGAGTAAAGTTAGAAACCAAAACCAGTTAACTTGTTGCTTCAAGATTAATCCTTACACATTATTAAAAAAACAAGTTAATGAAATCTGGCTGTTTAAGTTACATATTATATTTCTAATGAAATGTATACTTACGAGGGAGCAACAGCCACTTGTGAATCCAGCTGGTCATCTTGAAGGTCATCGAGGTCTGGGATCACTGGGATGTCTACAGGAAAAAATAAATATAAGACCCTCAAGAAATGTAACTATCACAATAATTTTCAATTCATAAAATTAGTATAGATGAGTGTTAAAGAGACAGCAAGTTTGGGCTAAGGTTAGGCAAGGAAAATTAAAGATTTTAACTGACTATGAAAATCATACTAAAAAGATTACTCATACAAATGCTTTTTATTCATTTTGAAGACTTTTTTGCACAAAGTTCGACATTTGTTCAGACAATATACATCTAATGATGTAGGGATAGGGCAGGTAAAATTTAGGCAAAGAGTACCCACATTTTGGTGGAAGAAGAGTAGAAAATACACCCTCAGTACAGTACCCTGACCTACCTGCCACCGACAAATCAGAATAGATAAGCTAGATGATATTAAAACTATCCTTAATGATTCAACAAATATTTCAAACATTTTACTAGCCCTACTTCTTGCAGTAAAATTAAATTAATCGTTCTTTAACAATAGTAGTTCAATTTTATTTTTCAACAATAGGATAAACTTCTAATATATAAACTCACCATCTTCTGAATCATCTCGTTTATCATCTTGAGTTTGAAATCTCTCCCTATCAGAATAAAATAATGAATAAGAGGTTGAATACATATGAATGAAATCCTTTCAACATTCGTATGGAAATATATAAATATATATATATATATATATGAAGATTACAGGGGAGGTAAAAAGGGATTAAGTCACATTAGGGTCCATCCACATTTTCCAGGACGACTTTGATTTCTCAAATTCCAGAAAATACCTTTTTTAAAATGAATCAAAATATGACAGAGACCTCTTTAATTCATGATCTAAAGTGTATTAGAAATATCTTATGATTGTCTAACAGAATTGAATTTGGGTTAAAATTGGACTTTCCCTGGGTTTTTTCCCTGTACTCCTCATATATTTATATTATATAATATTATATTATATCTACTTTCACATGTCCATATGTCAGGTCATGTGATCTGCAGCTATCACTTTTGATTGCTATTATCAATACTTACAAAATAACACTAATCACACAGTAAAATGTTATCAATATTGACAGAAAAAAAAGTTTGTATTTTATAAAGGCTCTTCTTCTTACAAATGGACTGTAATAAAAACTACCAGAAATATATACAAAATGGCTCGTGAGCTTGATAACTTACTGATCCATGGCATTCATTGCACTGCGTCTCCTGAAAGTCAAAACAAACAAAAAAATGTCTTAAATTAAATATACTAAGAGATTAAATTGAAATGTTTATCTCTTAGTTAATAAGTGAAACTAACTTTCCGGACTTGGTGGTCTCATCTGCCCATCCGCCTGTCCGACGCGTTCTTGGAGGTGCTACTGGTGTTGGGGACTTAGAACCCTAGAGCATTAAACAAATCCATTATTTATTTTACTCTATGCATTTCACTGTAGATAATCTCTGACAGTGAAATCACCAAGAAAATTATTATTTATTTATTTGAGGCATTTAATGTGAACTTTCTGAACTGACTGATTATATTAGCACACGAGAATTTCTATGAGCGAGAGCGAAAGGGCCTACAAATTTTGCTGGGAAAGCTATTTTATAATACCTTCCATGGATCTTTTACATGCCATAATCGACATGAGAATGACGGCCTTACTTCCCCTCTGAAGTAAGTTGTGCTAAAGTTTTTTACTGCCCTAGAAAAATCCATTGACTCAAGATGGATTTGAACACATAAACATCAGGTCTTGAGGTGAGCGCTTTAATCCCATGAACTTCAAGTAGAGAAAATACAGTTTTGCCCATTTTACTCACAGAGCGAGTGGTAGCAGAGCCAGAAGCAGGACTCTCCAAAATGTCATCTGCAGAGCCCATTAGATCACCTTTAAGTGGGCTTTGAGAGTTTGTGGCCCTGCGACCTTTACGAGCCACAGCCTATTAAAACAACAAATAATTTAAATATAGGCCTTATACAGTCACAGCATTGAGCCAAAACAATGATTTATTTTATTTTATTGGATGTTTGAGTCTGAAATTGCCACACTAAACAAATTTATAAGATTCCCACTATACATACATTTATTTCATGTTATTTTTTTCATTTCATTCCTTACAAAGTAGGTAGGCTAAAAAAAAAAGCTCACAAACAATTATTTAGCCTACATAATAATTTTCACTTTTTAAATTTCTTTTATATAGGCCTATATTTTTTTTTGAATGACCCTAGATTTGATCACATAACTATTTGAGGTTGGATGCCTTTTTTTGTCTTTAATTTGGCTTTGTGTTTCACGATCAAATTAAGGCTTAGTGTGTTTCAAATACAACTTTAAAGTTGCAAAAAGTCTTGAATGGTGAGTCCCTGAGATCAACGAAATGTAGTTAACAGTCTGTTTGGCACAGCTTCAGGATAAACTCAATATTATGTAGAAAGCTAAGCTATCTGCTACATAGAGTCTAATTTAGGCCTAGATGTGAAGGAACTTTTGTGACAGCTATAAAAGTACTAAACAATTCTTACCAGTATGTATTTGTATGTAAAGTCATGTGATCTGCAAACGCAACATTTCATAGATAAGTAATATCAACACCTATGAAATTATACTAATAATTAAGTAAAATATTATTAAAAGTGACTTAACGTCCTGGTCGGGTCTATTGAGAGTGGTCTTTCCAAAACGGTTTCCCACTATCCTTCCGCTAGATTACCTCTAAAATGCTCCTTTCTTCATCCCTACCCTTTTAGAGTAATTATCATATGGGGTTGTAACCTGAACAGGTAGTAGTAATACGAGGTGATAAAAAAACATCTTTCAATTATAGTTTACTTAATGTAAAGAAACTAGTGTGTGATTAGGTTTCATGTAACATAACTTAACAACATGAGTAAAACACAAACAATGAATTTGGTGTGTTTGAAAAAAAAAAGTTTAGTAAAATGAAACCCAATCATTTAGGGCTGATTAGGCTACAAATACTTACAACAGAATCCTACTGGAGCTATAAAATAAGGTGTAATATGAAACTACAATGTTTTAGAGTTCGCAAGACGTGGACAAACTAAATCTAAAAAGAAATAAATAGCCAAAGCTATTATATTTGTTATAGGCCCTAGTGAGGAATTTACTCGCATCTAGATATCATATTCTAAAAATAGAAAAATGACACCCGGACACAGGTGATTTTATTAAGATCATGAGTTATCATCAGGTAACCCAGCCACCTTCGATTCGGCAGTAAATCACACATTTGTAGTCAACAATTTCCGCATGTCCATCATAGACTATGCCTTAAAATATGAGTGAAGAATGACCCTGAGCACAGGTCGATTCCTGGATAGTTCAGCGGTTAGAGTATTGGTGTACTAAGCCAAAGATCCAGGGTTCAATTCCCGTGTCCGGGTGTTATTTTTCAATTCTCAGAATATAAACCTAATAAGTTGTTTTCATACCATAAACAAACAAATGGAATACTAAATAGCTCTGATGATGTGGATCACAAAATAATTGGCTGGCTATAGCATGTAATACCATTCACTTAACATGAAAGTTCTCTTTTGGACAACTCCTAAGTTAAGTGTTCATTAAGTTAGCTACAGTTAAGTGTAGGCCTACACTAGGAGGAGAACCTTAACGTTACCTATGTGAATATTAGGTGAATGTTAAATGTACATTACATGAATGTTAAGTTCGTGATACCTGCATTAGGGTACATTATCTGTGTACCAGATGTAATATTTACTTTAAGCAAGCAAAAATAAGTTTAAAAGGAAGAATACAAAATAAAAAGCTTGTTTTTTATTACCTCAGACTTTTTATAAGTATACATGAAACATTTTTTAAAAACATATTATGTTAAGAGTAGGTATACAGGCCTAAAGGGAATCTTATATCAAAGTGTGGTAATTTTGGGAGTGTGAGCCAATTGATGCAATTTTATAAGTAAATTTGTGATATTTGTTTATGCTATACATATTTGTTTCTATTGCAGCTTTGAAGACTTTATGTCAAGATTTTGTTTTGGTTATAGTTAATTGAGTCTAAAATTAATTAGTTGATCTATAACTTGGTTAATGGTATATGAATACTTTCTTAGAGTAACAAACGTAGAAGGAACTGTGCCTCAACCCAAAATACATATAATTTTAAAATTTATATTACATTTTGTTTATTTTAGTTTGAATTCAATGGGCCAAGACACAGATATGGGTTGTGTCTGAATAGTCTGTCCCCTACGCACTTGTGCACTTTACCGCACACTTTAATACAACACGTTTCTGGCGCCTCTAAGTACTTAGGGTCCATGGTAGTTTTCGGACAGCAAAGTACAGCTAGATCCATCTGGTGGCTAATTCTGAAATATGCGTTTCTATGGTAACGATATTGAATTTCTATAGTGTTTTGTCAATGGTGACGTATTTAAAAACATATGTATATTATACAAATTATAAATATTGCCCTAATTAATTTACTTATAATTACATGTAAAGTATTATTTTCAAACAAATTTTACTGAATATCTCATAACACACAAAAAAAAAATCTATTGAGAGAGATTTTCACACTAGACAGAGAAATTTAACTGTTTAATATCATGAATATAAACAAAAAATATACTATACTAGTTTTATTTTCCAGTATGTGAATGTTTTATTCCATTTTCACAAAATATATAATACTTTCATTGAATATAAAAAGCTAGTTTAACTTAAGTGCGCGATAAAGGGCAAGTCGTATGAGCCCTTAGTAAAGTAGGCAATAAGGGGGTACATTTTAAGAGAATTCAGACACCATCAAAAATCATTTCCGGCCTTTAAGCCGACGCCATTGCAACTTTAAAGTGCACTTGGCTTCCAAGGGCCCTTAGACGGACTATTCGGATACAGCCTAAATTAACTAATAACAAAAAGCTTACCTTACGACTCGGGGAAAAATCAAAACTATGCCCCCACTCCATGGAATTTAAGTGGTGTTTGTTGTTTCAATATTTATATTAAGAAAAACAGCTAAATATATTATTTAGTTGAGTTGTATTTTAACTAAATGTTCCGGCATTACAAAATATCTGATGATGTTTGGTATGTGTTGTTATGGCAACATACCAATTACCAACCGCCAAATCGAGACCATTATTCCAATCAGTGTGGCCAACCCTATAGCCTCCAACGATAGTACGCGGACCCGAAATGGGTATTATTTTGATCGGCAGGATACATTTTGTTACTAGAATTATATGTTTAAAAAAAATAACGGGCGCTTATCGCTTAATAACAAGTGCTGATATTAGCTTTTAAGTTCGCAATATGATTAATCTACTTATTTTTATATTTAAAAAAAATAATACATTATATTGTTTATTTGTAGCAGAGATTTAGGATATTACCACAGTCTAGTCTAGCACAGAGATTATGGTCTAGCATATACAGTTGCGAAGCTTACTAGTGATAAAAAGTGCAATCCGGCGCGACGCTAGCACTTCAAGTGGCCTGCAAGCAGATGCACGGACCTGTCCATTAAGTTATGTAGCTCTGCACTTAGAATATCAGTTTAAAACGTTATTTTTTGAGATCTTTGATAAGGAAACGTTAATTAAAATTTTTACAAATCACTTGGAAGATAATGTACAGCATTTAATTTTAGCTAAGCGTTAAATTAATTACAATACTCATGTTGAACTTTTAAAGAACATCACTATTAAATCTTCCAATTTAATTCAAAAGCATAAATTAACTATAGTGTGTAACTTTACAAAATATAATATAGGTCTATTAACTAATAGAGATAGTATTTTTTTTGTCGAAATCCCACATAAAAATTATTAATTGAAATAGCAAAATATAAAAAAATGGTGCATAAGGACGACAATTAAAATACACATTGATATTAAGGTTAATTTCGATTTGATTAATTTATTTACTTTACATAAAATATACTGTAAGGTAAGCTAACTTAAATACATAACAAAACTTAAACAAAAGTAGCACACTTTAACAGCAATAAAATTTAATTAAAAATCAAATTTTAGTTATGTGCACAGTCATGATCACACTTTTCTTAAAGTCAACACCCCAAATGGTTAAATGTTTGGTATTTTTTGTCTTTTCTTTGCTTGGACTGAAGCATTCATTTTATTCTATTGGAGACGTACTTATTATTGTACCTCACTTGGTCTAGTTATTGCACACTTGGTGATCCAACATAACATGTGCTACGCACATGTTGTGTAAATACAACCCCTTGCGTGACCTTCACTCGCATACGGTTTATCCACGCCCCCGCACCGCCATTTTACGCCCTCACTGCTCTCTCTCTCGTCTGTAATCACCAGTCTCGCCAACCTCACGCAATAAGTGTCAGTGAGTATCTAACCCTCGGCCATCCTGTAGCACTCATCTTCCTAGATGAAGTCTGTTCACATATGTAATTTACAAATACGCTCTCAATTAATCCTTAACCTATCTTATTACTAGATAATGATGATGATATATATATATATAATATATAGACACTGGCACACAATGTCATACTAATCACAACACTCCGGTGACATAATCCTTTAGGTACTTGGGCCGAAACCTTTCTCGAATAGGTCGAGTCCTTGGATTGTCATGGTCTCTTCCAGTTTCATCAACATCAGAACTGTCTGAAGATGTCACAGGACTACTATCAGGTTTGGTTGTCTTCAGCTTCGATCCAACTGCCCTATCCACTTCCGACTAATCACTCACAGGTTTACCATCATCAATCTTGTCTTTGTTACCCCATGACTTGAGTTGAGAAACGTGCACAGTGGTGGCATAGTGTTTCTGTTTAACATCCTCTGTCAATTGACTAACTCGATAAGTGTTGCCATCTGGGAACACTTTCAACACCACAAGAGGACCTTTGTACTTTGACTGCCCCTTTGTTGGTTCGCCAGTATACACTGGTGCACGTCGCATCATCACCACTTCTCCAATGTCAAAACTTGGATGAGTATACCTTTTCTTATCAAAATATGCCTTCTGGTGGAGCTGTTCTGCCATAATTTTTTTGCGTACTGTTCCCTCTATTTCTGCAGGCGGTTGGTACGTGCTGTTTCCAGGTACGTCGGTGAGACTCATAAGTGCCCCATTGTGGTGCCGAGGTCGATACCCATGAAGTGCCTCAAAGGGTGATATCCCCGTCATCTTGTTGATAGCAGTGTTGAGGTCACGTTAAATCTTCTTCAAATTATTATCCCAGTCCTTTAAGTCCGCCCGCTGAGATGACACAGATATAATTGGTGTCAAGGTTCGGTTCACTCGTTCTACCTGCCCATTGACTTGGGGGTGCCTGGCAGAGTTTAGTACATGATATATTCCACGTGAAACACAAAATTCTTCAAATACATGTGAATTGAAACACGTTCCTCGGTCACTGATTATTTTCTCAGTTAGACCACGCTCATCAAAAAAAGATCGAGGCGCTTCACTACACTTTTGGTGGATGTATCACGCACTACATAGAGGTGCGCAGATTTGGTCAAGTTATCCACGATTACAAGTAGTTCACAATTACCCTTTTAGCTTCGTGGAAAAGGTCCTAAATGATCGATGTGCACTATTTGAAAAGGACGAGTGCCTGGAGGTATTGGGTTGAGCAGCCCAGCTTTTCGTCTTCCTGGGACCTTACTCAAGAGGCACTCAAAGCAGTGAGCTATATGATGCTTAACATATCGTTTCATGCCAGGAAACCAATAGTTTTCTTTCATCTAAGCAACAGTACGGTCGACTGCGAAGTGTCCAGACAAGTCATGAAATTTAACAGTAAGACTTTTTCTCATCACTGTCATTGGTTTACTGCCAGGGGCCTCAACTATGTTCATTTTAGTCAAGTCAGTGCATCCTAACTCTGACAGGTTGGAAGCAAAACAATCACTAAACTCATTCACCAAATTCACTAATGAAATTATGTCTTATTCGTTAGCACAATCATCAATAAGTATGTCTTCTCTCCCGATAATATTACGCGTTGAGCCATTGTCATTGATATGTTGTGTAGGCCTATATAGAACAACATCCACTATGTTCACTAATTCACCACGACCCACATTGACATTTTTCTTCATGTACCTCTCTTTGTACTTGTATTTATGATTTGTATGGAGAACTCCCCGTTCTCATTTGGCTTATAAACAGCGCCACCAAACATTAGCTGGCCGTCTTGAGGTACATTTGACACAACTTGAACAAAATTAGTGCAATTCCCTTGCAATATGTTGGCTGATAGTGTCCGCAGTTTAATTGGTTTATCCTTTGTCACTGTTGGTAGATTTAATTTCTTGAAGGGATCTTCATCGGCATTTCCAGACAAATAAATGTTCTCCTAACTTAACAAATGCCACTCTTGGCAGTTCTGTCAAAGTCCTTCCGATGATGACTTCAGTACTTTGTGCATTGTATGGGACAACCATCATCTCTACATCACCTCCTACTGCACTATCCATAGATAATCCGAAACTATTCTACCCAATGAAGTGATCACATTTTCTGTGTTCCCAAACCCATGTAAACTCTTTTTACAAGGTTGATTTGGCAATCCAGACTTGATGGTTGCTGTGGCTTGTATTATGTAGCATGAACTGCTTGTATCTATTAACGACATAAATTATACAGGTCCTATCTTAACTTATTTCAGGTATTTCTCCAAATTTGCAGTTATGTTCCTCTCAGTGCTAGTGATTTGAATATGTTCTTCCACTGGCCTGTTTCGATTAGTACAGAAACGCCTGGTATGGCCCTCTTGGCCACAAGCTAAAACAAGCTAAACATTTTATAGGTCCTCTTGTCTCCGAGCAGTCTCGAGAAATATGTCCATATTTTTGACAATTAAAACAACGTGGCTTCCGTTTTTCAGTTTGATAATATACTGAATCTGGCCGCTCATGCTTTATTTCACTTCTAGATGGTCGGCTTCTTGCATGAATAATCTCTTGTGAGCTGGTCATATTACTTCCAGTTTGTAGGCCAAGCCTAGGTTGCTCAATTGATCTCCACGAAACCTGTTTCCCAGGACGATCTGTAACACGTTTTGATCGCTGTGCATTCACTTCTTCGAAATCCCGTATGTCATGAAGGAGGTCATTCAGGTCATCATGGTGTTTGCTCATAATGAGAGTAATTAATTCACGTGATCAAAGGCCAATTGAAAGTTGTTTTTTAGTGTCTGTGAACTCTAATCCCAGGGTCTTACATAGCTGCACTTTATCGTGAAAATAAAAATGTGTGTTTTCATTTTTTTCTTGCACATGATTCTTCATTTGATAAAATTGTTCTGGAAGGTTTAAAGTTCCCACAAAGGTCAGTCGAAATTGACGTTCGAATTGGTCCCAGCTGACTATTTCTGATATACGGGATCGATACCAATGTTGAGCTGCACCTATGAGGTGAGTCCTAGCAGACTCTAACTAAACGGATTCTGCCATTTATGAAGTTCTGCCGTGGTGTTGATTATTTGTAGCCACTCAGACGCGTTCATTCCTGATGACTCACCATCAAAATAGGGGATGGTTTTCGCTAAGTCAGGCATTATATTATAAGTTGGTTCTGGTATTTGCTGTTGTTGCGATCTCATCATGTCAAAAAGAGTTTGATCACGCTGGCGGTTACTTTCCAAAATTAGGTTCAGAACATCCTGCATAGACATAACCAAGTCCGTCTGATGTTCTGCCACTACCTCCTCATGGTTTATAGCTCCTTCCTTCAAATCGTTTTGGTCTTGCTGTTGCATTTTGTATTTGATTTTAGAAGGGCTATTGAAAGTTAAATCACAATTTGTTCATTTTCAAACACTCGTAACTGAAGATGCATATATAAATAAATTATTTAAACGTTTCCCACGCTAGCAAGATGGCGACCACGGCGTACCCACGTTTTCAAGTCTTATTTTATCGCTCATCATCCATGACAATTTGTCTATTTTATTAAATTTTTTTATTAGCAATTGCAACCCGTTAATATTACTTTTTAAATTCAAGACACGTACTTTAATGAAATTTAAAAATGTTTATCACAAACTTAGATAACGCGTCAGGTGTTTTATGCCATTAAACACAAGGGATACCGGTTACCCGTTTAACGAAGAAATTTATATTTTTTTTTTGGTGTTCATCCCACTTCTGATTTATTGTACCTCACATGGTCTAGTTATTGCACACTTGGTGATCCAACATAACATGTGCTACGCACATGTTGTGTAAATACAACCCCTTGCGTGACCTTCAATCGCATATGGTTTATCCACGTCCACGCGCCGCTATTTTACGCCCTCACTGCTCTCTCTCTCGTCTGTAATCACCAGTCTCGCCAACATCACACAATAAGTTTCAGTGAGTCTCTAACATTATTTTGCGAATCACAAATCTTTCATGTATTTGCCCATTCTTCAATTCCTAAAATAGCTTCAATGTGCTTAGAAATTTTAGTTATGCAATTTCTTAAGGGTACAGGGCCATTAACACAATAACCATTAAATATGTCGAACCAATCATTCATTTTTTGGCAAAACTCAGCTGTAGCAAAAGCCGCAGACTCAATAATGCCACAAACTACAAATGTTTCAATGGCGGTAGCTACAGTGTGACTTAAAACCCGAGCAGCAATACAAACTTTCATCTTTAAAAATTGTGGTAAGCAAACATACTTTTTTTGGTCAGTTTTGGAGCCAATTTGTACTTTCTATTGATGTCACTTACATACAAAGCTAAAATGTGTTTCCAAGAAGCTATCCCTGTCCTTGAATTGTCCAACTTAGGTTTAATGTTGTACTTGGCTAAGTTATTTCTAACACTTTTTAGCACGCGAGGTGTGTGATAAAAAAAAGATTGTCAGCATCATGAATTAAATAAGGCTTTCCTTTGTAATTCCAATATCCTTCCTCCATTCCACGAAATTAGATCCTAGATCTGTAACACGTTTTTACCACTAATCCTACTTCTTTTAATTTGCCAACAACATCAATAAATAAATGTCTTAAATCCACAGCTTTCATATTTTCGCTATTAAAAAAATATAACAATGGTTGTCTCACCTTAGAAAAAAATTCCATTAATCACTATAATAAGTGCACTGTCCGCAATCTTTCGTGTTCGTTTGTCACCAGAATCCTAAAATCCTAGAATTTAATCAGCGGAGCTGTCATATGACAAATTGCACATTAACGGCATTTCATCCATGGATACATTCACAATTTTTTCATTTTCAGACATATGATGCACTTTTGCCTTTTACAATGTGAATATGTTTTCATTTACACTACACTGGAGGCTTATATCTTCAACAAACTTTCGCAGTGTTCGCACTGAGTTAAGTTAAAATATCTAGACAAAAATCTATAACCTTGTGGATTGCAAAATAACATATTCAAAACAAATAGCTTAATTTTCTCATTCCACCTATTACCGCATTTTTTGTTCGAAAGTATCTTAATTTGACTCAATAGTATATTGAGGGCTTCCTTTGTCAAGTATTTCGATAATACACATTTAATGCTTTTTCTGTCAGTAGAAACACTATATTTTTTCCATTAATATTTTTGCCCATGACATTAATATGGCAAGAACACACCGTAAGTTCCTTACTTTTTTCCGTAATTTAGAAATTTCTGCACTTTTCTTTTTACAAGATTTTTTAAATACCCAATAATTTTCTTCAATTGTTGTATTTCATTTACGTCTTGGCTTGTCGAAGTGTCTGGAACGTTTGTTGAACTTTCTTCATTTACAGCTATGTGAGAATTTTCAATAATCCCTGAGTTCTTTATTTATTCCTACCATCTCGTGATTTAATTATAATAATTCTGATCTTTTTGAATTTTCCTTTATATATATAAAATATATATATATAAACAAATACAAATATAAAAAAAGATATATATACATATATCTTTTTTTATATTTGTGTGGTGTAATTAATGGCCTCTTTGGCAGCACGTTCGTTTTGGTTACTGTTATCGGAGGATATTAACTATTTAAGCTGGTTCCCTGGTAGCTTACGTCTTTGGAAAAAAAACCCCACAAAAACATATCTGAAATTTAATATTATATAAATCTTTGCATTATTTTAACACGTACCTTTTGCAGTAATTTTTCTATCGTGGTTTCTTTTTCGGCTTATTTTCATTAATTATAAATTTATTTATGGGCTCCATCTTGATTATTTGAGTAGTTCACAAACTCGCCACACGAGCGTGTTGCTAGGGGAGCATTTCTGCCGCGAGATGGCAGAGGAAGAAAGAATATATATATATATATACTCTTTTATATTTATTTTTTTGTTGGCGGTTAGTTTTTTTTTGTTCAGGAGGAAGGCTTAAATGATTTTGTGGTTTTTTAGGAAATCATAATTTTGTTAATATCCATTTTTTAAGGTTTTCACAAGTTTGTATTCGTTTTATAGGAAGGATATACTGGAAATTGGATATTTTTAGGGAATCTTGCCGCCTATTTTGGGCAATTTTGGGGTACTTCTGGGAAGATGCGTGCATAAAGCAGCCAAGGCGGGAAGATTCCTTCAAGGAGGGGGGAAAAGAAAAAAAGTGATGGCGGTGAGCGGAGGTTCCGTGATGGAGCTCCGAGTTAAAAAAAAAAAAGATGGGAAAGAACTTTCTAGCAGGGATTTTACCCATAAGAATATGAAGCAGACACCGTATGCGTGTGCCTAAGCTCTACGAGAAGGAGAAATTCCATCCGGCATAGTCCGGTGGGTCTAGGCCGTTTTTTGCAACGTGAGCAGCCTCAGCTACATTTTGTACGGTGAGCCCATTCCTTTCTCTGGGGTTAGAAAAAGGCGATGTATATCTTTCTCCAAGAACCAATTCAACTCAGGCTAGTCCAGTAATATTTTGTGGGTGAATTTCGGGAACCCCACCTATATATAAAAAGACTAAAGTTTTTTTTGAAATGTTTACGGCCCTAAAAGAGTGCCAAAGACTCGGGACCTCTTTCCTCGCAGTTTCCCATATCGGATCATTGTAAGGGGCATTTGTGTTGTCATTTTTTTTATATTATATTTTTATTTTGTATATAAACATTTTTTTTTGGTAGGTCACTTACATTGTACCATAACCCTACCACTGGGTCTCATATTAATATTTATGAGTGTGAATAGTATTGTATGTCCTAATTGTGTTTGATACTGGTCGACCCAATAGGCAGGGAACTTTTTTTTTTGTTTGTTCTAAACACTGAAGAAGTGAACACAGCAAATAAATAACTTATTTCCTTTATTTTTTTATTTCAAGTACAATTTTTTTTTACTGGTTTTTAAAAATTTATTTCTCGTGCCCTACCGCTCAGCATGAGCTGAGATATGTATATGTCTGTGAACTGGAACAGCTTTTTTTTTATACAGGTAGGTTTGTTCATGTTTAGTACAATTACATCAAAAACAAACACAATATTTAACATTGCAACACTGACAAATGGTCTATTTGAATATAATTCAGGCAATTATTTGTTTTACTTACCTTCTTGTTAAGAGCCAAGTACATGGACAAATCATGGCTACAACACTTAATTCTCGTATGTTTAAATTAACAAATTTAAAAGTACGTAAATACATTCAAATAAGAACGCTACCTTTGAACTTTCATTGTTGTGTCTTATATGGGAAACGAATCTTTGGAGATGGACATATTTACTGTCCATTAGAAAAACAAAATGAGCAAGTAGATAAAAGCAAACAATATTGTTGATGTTGATTTATTGCACGAAGTTTTGTAAAGCGTATGAACTTTCTTAACTATTTTAAAAATAAAATTTTGAAAATTTGAAAGTATTGTGTGTCTAATAGTTTTTATTGGTTTTATTGAAACGGCAGAAAACGCAACAATTAAATTTTAAGCCATGTTCAAAAGAGTGGAAAATAAATTGTTACATTGTATTATTGGAGTTTACAGAGACAATGGAGCCAAATTTATAAAATATAATCATCACTTGGGGGGAAAGGGGGAGGGGGTGATGGCATAGAATAAAGACTCACTAATTTGGAGCGAGTTAAACAAGTTTGTGCATACTAAAGAGAGGTAAGTGTAATTACATTTTCTCTACAAGGAGTGAGCTAACAACTAGCTGGGGTAAGTGGATTATTTCAATAGTTTTTTTTAGCACCGCGTCTTACTAACTGCTGTGGTTATACGCCTTTTAAATAGTTACTTTTTTATGCTCAGTGACTCGTAACAATTTTGTATAGAGTTAATATAATTTTTGATTACCTCATAATATCACCTTTTATAAGCGTCATTACAATTAAAGCTATAGAATGAAACCCACGATAAAATAGTTTGTGAAACACAAATGATAATAGATTTCAAAATCTACAAAAATAATTCTCTATTTTATTGTAGGTCTACAATAATAATTATTTATAGAAATTATTAATTTTTTTGACTAGTTTTTTAAAATTTAGAAATGTGCATCCCAAAATAAATATATATTAACAACAACGGCCATCTTGTACAAAATTAAATTTAAGGTGGTAAAGAAAGTGTCAAGCTGCCAGTTAATTTTGATTTAGGATTCCTACACATTGTGTCATGTTTGTTAATTTAATAAAAAATAAATAAAAAGTTGCGCACTAAAAACTATATATTTTGATGTATTGTTTAATGTATTTTCAGAATGTCTAGTAGGCCTAATTTAAAATAGACTATTAAAAGTATAATTTAAAACTTTTCTAAAACTAAATGTGATGAAATTAAATTATCAGCAAAATGTATACCACACAGTTTTTCTAAACATAATAGTAAAACATTATAAGAAGGACACTACAATGGCACAACATTTATTTTTATCAATGCGTCACCACGTCTCACTACCTGTTCAGGCAATAATTAACTAATGGAGTAGGTATGAGGAAGGAAGCATTGTATAAGGTAATCTGATCGTATTTGTGTATAAGGAGAGTGGGAAACTTTTTAGTAATATCAACTACTAGTAGAGCCAACTGGGATTTTAATCCCAATCTTCTCGTTATCAGCAGGCCTTAGACCACAAGGCCACTGAATCGAGTATGCAAGTTGTTAAAATATACTACATTCATATATTCATGCGTAAGTAATGAAATTTGTATCTGTCACTATTAATATATAATAGAGCTATAAATAACGATACAATATTATTAAAGTAAAATGCTATCAATGTTGACTGCAAAATAATGTTTGAATTGGTTGTATCCTTATTAATTTTCTTTAGGGTTGGTAGATGGCGTTTAACATAGTTTCGCAGATCGACGCTAGGTAGTAGCACAGATATATCAAGCAGACTGAAATACACGATGGCCGTTTGAATAATCTGATGCAGTCTTTGGTTAGAAGTGTGTGTGAAGTTCGAATTCACAAAGTTTATAACGGAAGGATTCTTATCAAGGATACTCGAGAATATTCGGATACAGCCATGGAAGGTTGGAACATATTTCTTTAGACTATCGTGTCACAGTGACATTTAAAAGGCTACGAAGGCCACACAATTCAATTATCTCTACCACAACCATCTCAAAACTGAATATTACAATATAAATATTATAAATGTAACAGTGGTTGAATGGTCTGTCACGTCATTCGACAGACCTGCTGAAGACGGTGAAATCGGTGCTACTGAGGGAGGTTTTTTCCTAAAGGGTTTCCCACTCTCCTTCCAAACAAATGCGGTTATATAACCTCCTAAATACTTCCTTGGTCATCTCTACCCCATTAAAGTAATTATAAAATATGGGTATAACCTGAACAGGTAGTAAGACGTCGTAGTAGAAAAAAAAATGTAACTCAAACTTTCCGTTGCTTTGAAATTTATGAAATGTCAACTAAAATCGTAGCGTGCATTGGTTTTTTTTTTAAAAAAACGTCGATTTATTTTTTTACATTTATTGAAAGATTGTTCACATGAATATATTATCCTAAATACTTATACTTTATAAATATTATGTTGAACTATGTAACTCATAAAATCAAGATTCTGATAAAATAGCCTAAAAGCCAGTTAAAGCATCTTAGTCGAAGCCACAGCTAAAAACCATCTTAATTTTTTTTTTGCATCATGTCTTACCATGTCCGTGACCTTTATTATTTAATTACACTACAGGGTAAGAATGAGTAAGGTAGAATTTAGAAAAATCTACCTGTATTTTCACGGAGGGAAAGTAGGAAACCATTTAGGAAAATGTATCCTCAGTGGAATATTACCGACTTGAATAATATAACCTAGTCAATGGAAAACCAAACTGGATGATCTTGTTTAGTCCACTTACCTACCGATGTAGGTCTTAATTAAGCCTACTAAGTTGATACTTTAATGTGGGTACATAGGGGTACGTGATAAAAGGCCAGTGTTTTTACAGTTTTTACGGCAACATATTTTTTGGCTAAAGTAAATAAAATGTTGCTTCAGTAGAAACTTAGAATTTAATTTTCTTCCCAAAGTAATATCAACAGTTGTTGACTATCTATCATGAGCATAGAGGCATTAGAGGACAAACTTTCAAGTGAAGATAAATAGTTGTCATTACATTCCAGGACATCATTGACAAGTATTCAAGATCTGTTGAGGTCACCATGTGTAGAAAATAAACTGTTTCTATTGGCTCAATTTTGATTTCTTTTGACCAACAATTATTTTGATATTAAAACTGAAAAAAAAAACTTACCTTTTCTCAGGTAACCTAGACCCCCCTTAAAGGTGTTGAATCTATTTTGAAATAAATTTTAACATTTAAATATTTTGATGGTGAACCATTTGTACTCTACAGGCTAATAATATTTTAATTATAAAATAAACACTGTTAGGAACCTTCGCTAATATTTTCATTGCTACATAAAAATAATTTTATCACATAATGAAGGTTTTTTTTTGTAAAACCTACCTAAAGTTCAATAAGCTCACCGAACTTGTTTTTATAACAATGAAAATATTAAGGTAATTTTTGAACAAAGTTTATTTTAGAGCTAAATTTTGTTATATCGTATACGTACCTACATACCTAATCACGCCGTTCCCTTGAGGGGTAGGCAAGAAACTGCGCATACAGCTCAAAAAACAACAATGACTTACGTAATCCATCCTCACCAACTTTCTCCACACCTCCCTATCCTTGCATACTCCCTTCGCTTCAAACAACATTCATACACAGACTTTGTTATATCAAGAAACTACCAAATGGTTTCCTAACGCTTTAACTACTAAAAACTCGCTTGAAGGGGTCCCAAGAAGAAGTGCCACGAGCCGCCAGTTAATAACTTCTTTTCTTTATCATAACTAATTGATTTTGTATACACTTGAATAATTAAGAAGATCCTAAGGCTTAATTATTGGAGATTATAAAGATAGGTTCCCAGCTTACCTTTGAGGGGTTAACTTGTTTTGAAAATAAGAGTATAATATAACTACAGTAGCCCCATGGCTTCTTTGGTGCTGACTGACAGCTCACAGCTGACTTATGACAATCAACATTTAGGTATATACCTAAATTTTGGACGTCAGAAGGGACAGCTGCTAAACACATGTTTTTGCAGATCATATGGTTCAGCGTAGGGATACATAATTTGGTCTGGTAACTTTTCAAAGCTGTCAGTCAGCACCAAAGAAGCCATGGGGCTACTGTAGATCATAATATTTAGTAAAACACTTTATTATTATTATTATTATTCAAGCTTTCACTGACACAAACAGCTTTATCAAGTAGAGAGTTAACAGTTACGTACAGAAGAATTCTGGTAGAAAGAAAGTCCAAAAAATACAAACTATTTTTTGCGGTCAACACCAAAAACGTTTTATTATGTTATTATTATTTATAGGTATTGATATTAGTTATCGAAATTGACATCTGAATATCATATGATTTGACGTATAGCTATATGAGAGTAGTTTTTTAGCAACTTAAGTAAGACCCGGTCCGGTGGCCGCATTGTCTAAGGGGCTACTCTTGCAGTAGACTAGACTGCCGATGACGGGTAAAGCGATATTTTTCACTCTCCCTCCACGCAAGTGCAGGTATACTAGAAGGCCCAAGACGCGGTGCCAAAGAAAATCATATTTGTCAAATATTTCTCATCTTACCAGAATCCAACTATTACTAAGGTAGAGTTATAAATTATAATATTATCTATGAATTATAGTAATTGCAACGTTAATCCCAGTACGCACTTGGAACCATTGTTTGCAAACATATTTTCTCAATGTTTCCGAAATGTTTCCTGTTGCTACCAAACATAGGGAAACGGTTTGCAAACATGGGAGACATATTTTTGTTGGCAAGCAGTTAAATAAATATTGCTTCGCATTCAGACTCCACTGATGATATTATATTGTTTCTCGTTCAGAGTTCAATTGGCTAAAACAATGGTATTAAAATTTTTATTTTTACCCCCAAATAACATTTCTCTTCAAATTTGTACCCCTGAAGTTGTTGGTGCATAATGCAAGCTATACATTTTCTGTAATCCACATCTTTTAAAAAAAGATAAGATAAATTGTATTTAATATATAAAATAAAGTATGTGTATTTATTAAATTTTACGTAGCCCTTAAGACGTCTTCGCGTATCCCGGATTGAATACCACTGGAGTAAAAGATTTCGGCTAAGGAGGATGCTATTATGGATTGTGCTTTGTACGTAGCTATGAACTGTTCAAGAAGACAGAAGAAGAAAATGGTGGTGGGTTTGTACAATTCTTCATTTGGTTCATACTATGCAAATAAGCTTCTGACTGAACTGAAGCTTAATGATGGCAGTGGTTTTAGAAACTTCACTTGCATATCTGCTACATATTTAGAAGTTCTTTTACAAATGGTTTGTATCTGGATTGCGAACAACTGTCCTGACTCTCGTTGTTTGCTCTCCACAATGTTGTAAAATACGCAAACAATGTTTCTTGTAACCCACTTGAAATTAATGACAAAAAACATGTTTTCCTCTTTGGGAAACACAAAGGAAACACGAAAAAATGTTTGCAAACGGAATGGAAACAAGAAACAAATGTTTACAAACTGTTTTCGAAAACCAGAGCAACATGTTTGCAAACAATGTTTCTGAAAACAAAGTTTACAAGTGCATACTAGTCTTAAGCAGCCATATGATTAGTACAAGCATCTAAAATACCACGTGTTGGCCCCAACCGGCTATTTTCGGGGCTCGTGACGTCACGAAACATACGACATGAGCTTATGAACCCCAAGATAAAGTTATTATGAGCGCTATACCTTCTCCTCCCCTTTATCTTCAGTCTTCAATATCCCATAAGTTGAATCCTAGATACGTGCCTGAGAGTAAACTCTCGTTTCAATATTCTTGTTTAGAGTGCATGGATGGCCATGGATTTAATTGTTTCACTACTGGTCAAAAATATTATTTTAAGTCGAGGTTTGGGGCTTGTCGGGTTTGATGATGGGTTGGTGCAAAAGTTACATGCTTTTAATTGTGATGGATGATTAGGGTGATCCTTCTTAGTACATTTAAGCATGTTACATTTATTAAAGTTACTGATGAAGTTTGTATTATTTAAGTTATTTCCTGTGAAATAGTTTAGTATATTCTCACCTAGAATTTGTGTTAGAATACATTGAAATAAGACGTAATGGTACAGAGGCCAGAGCGTGAAAGAGGTGGTTTAACCCCATTAAGCGCGGAAGTTTTGAAACTTTGGGAATGTGTAGATTTCGATGCCTGAACAAAATGCAAAAAATGCAAAATCCGATCGCAACAGCCGGCGCCACCATCTTGGAAAAATGGCACCCAAAATATGTTTTTTCGAAATATCTCACTTCAGTTGCGTCATACGGTAAAAATTGAGTTTTATGAAATTAAAAAGGCATTAAACTTGCTACCAAATATGTCGTATAATCTTTTTTCCAAACTGAATTATTTCAGTGCAGCAGCCGAGAGAAATCGAGCATTATTGAAATACATTAGATGGAACGGCTGATCTAGTGATAACATGCTGTAACGAGTTACAAGTTGACGTTATATCAAATGGGTCAACACTCAACCACCCGTGATGAGCTACAACACAAACTCCAACACCATAGCATGAGCTCTGACCTCCACTCTCCAACTGGCACAACTGACTGAGCGGAGCCTTCAACTGACTGTCTGCTCGGGACTCGATCCGCGGCCGGCCGGAAACGATTGAGGTTCCACGCGGCCAGACGAAGCTATCACTTCCGCCGCTAGGACAACCTGGAATATTCTAGGTGCTGCCAGACGCATTCTTTGCTGTTATGTTTGTTCTATCGTCTTACCCCCATCTTCCCTTGCCCCGTCTCTCTGTGGATACAATAATGTATATATAGTGATCGCGATTTTGAATAGTCGCTTATTATACCACCGACTGACTTAGGTGAGGACGGCGACTAGGGGCCGTGATTTATTTAATATTCAAAATTCCATTCTCGGCATAATAGGGGACATCTTGTCTAAATTATTGTTTGGGACTTATAAATATTTAAACTTAGAATTATGAAATATTGCGCGCAGGTCAATGCGAATGCGCTTGCATTTTCTCTCTTTGTACGAGGTTTAATTCATTATAATTGTTCTATTTCGTTTTGTTATACATACATAATGTATATTTAATTACATGTATATATTTTCGGTCACGCCTTGGCGTACTCGGCGTCTCGGGCTTACCGCCCGTCCTTTCTGTTTGCGTATTGAGTGTTTGTGGGATTATTTAGTTATCTATTTAACTGAGAGCACAGGGCACTTAGGTGTTAGAGGTGAGGCTAGTCCTAACGTCTTATTCTATCTATGGTTTTGGTTCAACGTTATGTTGATTTCTATAGATCTAAAGGCGCGTAAATGTTTATCTTTTATTGGATAAATTTAGATGTATGCTAATAGTTGCAATGTAGTATCGTTGCTTGCACTTAATGCTATAACCGAGGGAACCATAGAAGGAACCATAGATTTACATGATGGCGATTAATATTACTGTTGAACTGACAACCAGAATATAACTATATGTTTCCCTTTTTTATTTTCAGATATTGTAATGTCAATTAATTCCTTTATCTCAGCAGCGTTATTTAAATCTGAGAGGAGAAGCGCTTCACGCCATACTGTTATATTTTGCTCTAATTATGTATTTTCCTCCTATTTTGTCCTTAAAACAAACTATGTTTATGATTGTTAAACTTCTTGTCTGGTTTTCCCATCACACTTCCAATAATGTTGGTTAAATGTTACAAGAGGTTTACAAATGCATTTCCCGACTGTATTATTTTTCTAATTTCCGCTCTAATATCGTTATTGTTAGTTCAAATTGTGCCTAAACATTTAAACGTGCTATAATTTAAGAAGACAAAAAGGAACGTTACCTTTCAGTAATGTCAGCAGGGAAGGAGTGATAGAGTACACGTCTCACGATGGAAATATTTCCTTTTTTTTGTGTGGTGACGGGGGTGAGGAGAAAGTAAACAACACATCGGGAAACCGGAGATTTCGCGCCTCAGGAATTAATAGAAAGTCATAATATATTTTTACGCAGCATAGTCTCTGATAGCTGAATATATATTTTACAAATATAAATAATTTTAGGGTATTTTAAAAATAACTGATTTTTAAAATAGGAAATGAAAAAAAAAGTTTGAAAAATTTTGTTTAAAATTTTCATATGAATGATATTTATTATGATTATTATGTACTGTGTTTTTTTTGCTGAAGAAAACATGTTAAGAGAGGCGTCGGGGGCCACCTAAAAATTAGTTTACTGAAAACATATTTTTGAATTTTTTTTTCCAAGTTGTACACTATAAGAGAAAATTTGTAAGGTGATATCGTACCATTTATTTATTTTATTGTTAAGTCAACTTTCAACCTAGTCACCAGATCAGGAAGGAGGTTGGAAGTATACGTAATAAAATTGAAAAGTCTAAGATATCTCACGGCTCTATATTGTTGGATATTACTTGTGGAGCGACTGTTCTTAGATGAGTAACGAGAAAAGGGCCCTTTACCCGCCTCGCGGGCGTAGATACCTAACGCGCTAGTTTCGTGTTGAACTAGACTCCTGAGGGCGGGGAAATCGAGGTTCGAATCTCGATCGGGTGAACTGGGGTTGGTTTTCCTTAACGGTTTTCCACTCTACCTCCACGCAAATGTGGGTTCACTTCCTCTGAATTCAACCTTCTCAATTCATAACACATTAGCGTAATTAGTACTTAAGCGTATAACCCGAACGGTTAGTAAGACGCGGTGCTAAATAATAATAATAACCAAGGCCCTTTCTCGGACCACGCTACTTTGGAACTAAAAAGCTCTAACGGTTAGACCATTCTATTTGACAAAGTTTTCTTCATTAATACTATTTTTGTTCAACTCAAATTCATATAAAATTAACATTACAGTGTGAAATATAGCATAAATATAGCAAAAAAAATATTACGTTAAGTTAGTAATTATCTTACATTAAACATATACATAAGCTAGTACAGTGTTTATTTAAAATTAATGTCACAAGTACTTTGAGAATGTTATTATTATTATTATTATTACTAGCCCCGCGTCTTAATACTCGTTAGGTTTACACACATTTGAGAATGTAGCGTTGATTAAAGCTCAAACCTATTTTTTCATCGTGTGCTACTGTTATGTTATACTCATTAATTTTTGTGTTATGACATTAACATTTTATTCTTTTTTTTAAAAAATATTTAAATACTAAAAACCTGTTTTTAGCGCCACGTCTTACTACCCGTTCGGGTTGTATGCGTAGTTTTGTAAGTATTGTAATGAACTTTTACGTTCCTAATGCTACAGGTCTAGAGTGAGTAAGTGAGTCAGTTAGAGTAGATGGGTGGGTAAAGTAAGGTAAAGTAAAGTAAGGTAAGTAAGTAAAGTATTGTTTTAGAATGTGTTTTAATTTAGAGTAAGTTTACCTGCATTCACGTCCAACCAACTGGGATTAAAGCCCAGATTTTCTAGTCATTAAAAGTTTAGTCTATTGCAAGAGTGACGCCTTATACAATTCAACCACCGAAGCGGGTAGTTTCATATAGTTTACACTATAACTATTAGATTAGTTTTCCATATCTGCAGGGCTGCTGTTGTTTTATAGGATAGGATATGTAGGTAATGTCTTTTGGAGAAAGTTGACTGTTTTGTAGCTGGTGCAAATTTTGAGAATGAACCTGAAAGGAGTTTGAGGTCAGGTTCTATAATTGGATCTAGGAGTTAGACTAACATTGAGTCGATGAACATTCTGCTAGAATACATTTCTATAACTTACCTTAAAATGGGTGAAGACCGAATTTAAAATTAACCTATTTTTGTTGTTGTCAATATCTATTTTTGTTTTATTTAATTTATTGAACAGCAAAATTCAAAATACTCACTATAAACAATAAATTCACCCTAACTCAATTAGTATAACACATAATTTTGGTATAAATGGACATCTGAAAGGCCCTTTTCTCAACCCAAATTCTGATATTTATTTCTATCTTCATATGTAGTAGGATTTTGACTGTAGGAAAATAAGCTTTTTGGATATCCAATTTTACAAAAGTCATTCCGCGTGAGTTGTGTGTTTACATAACTGTATTTAGAATGTACACGTTAAATTATAAATTTTAACTATCATCATTATCATTGAAAGAGTGTTGACATTTTCTCCGTTCTTTAATGTTCAAATTTGTAATCCCCTTTAAGATAGCACTTTATTTATCTAAAGTACAAAGACAATTTTCTTATCTCTTAAATTTTTGTTTCTTTTAACTTAAACCGAAGCTTTTTTCATCGCATTTACCTGGTGAACTTCTTTAATGCAATGAGACCCAGTGTAAGTGGGTCCCACGCTATCCGAAATTGTTTGGGAGGAAGGTAGATGGAATAATCCATGTTCTACACAGGGGTGGGGAAAAAAATCTTCACCCGAAGGTCAATAATATTGTAGGTTGTATGAACAAGGTGGTTTTTAAAACATCTCACAATATGAGATTGATATAGTATTTTAGGATATTGTGTGATCTTGGTAGTTTGACCGCTTCTAAATTTTAAATCAGATAGAGTCCAATTCTCATAGGAAGTGATTTTTAGAAAATACAAACTTTTCTTTTAAGGCTAACAATATTAATGTTTTACTATAATACTTGTGTGGTTTTGCAGGTCTCTATAATATCTATCAAGTGTGACAGATACAGGTCACCTGACTTAACGTATGAATATGTACGTGAAATTAAATCTAGTAACTTTTATAGCTGTCAGACAAGTCACTTAGCAACTTGAGACATTTAGCAACACTTATCAAAGTAACAAAATCTATTTGCGAGGCAGATGAATATGGAATGGTTTAGTAAACGTTTAGTTACCAAAACTACCTAGAACCGACCATCCATTGCTATTATATCATATTCTATTTTATTTATTAATGATCCTGTCGTCTATGGGTCCCTATGACCAAGAAATATTGTAATCATCAACTTCGTAGAATTTCAGTCTCAAATAACTTTTTCTGTTGGGTTTTTAAGGAATTTAAAAAAAGATAAGATAATCCACCAAGGGCCACAGAAAAAAATATACCAGGCCCACATCCTTCAGGTTAAAATGGTTGCACTTTATGAACAGCTTGAGTCCTTCCACACGGGGATCACTACTCTCAGTCCCAGTGACAACAGTGACAAGGGGGATAGTTGAGTCCTTCCACACGGGGATCACTACTCTCAGTCCCAAGTGACAACAGTGACAAGGGGGATAGTTGAGTCCTTCCACACGGGGATCACTACTCTCAGTCCCAAGTGACAACAATGACAAGTGGGACAGTTAAGTCCTTCCACAGGGGGATCACCACTTTCAATCCCAAGTGACAACAGTGACAAGGGGGATAGTTGAGTCCTTCCACACGGGGATCACTACTTTCAGTCCCAAGTGACAACAATGACAAGTGGGACAGTTAAGTCCTTCCACAGGAGGATCACCACTTTCAGTCCCAAGTGACAACATCAATATTAAGCGTTTTTTAACAATTCTGTTTAAACATGGCTTTACTAGAAAGCAGATACAAATTGCCTTAGAATTTCACAAAGCTAGGTTCAGGAAGCGGCACTACTCCTTCTCATAAACCAAACATTCCAAACGAGCCTACTCAAACTGCACATTACATAGACAATTTATAATACAATGGTTCTTTTATTTTTTTCAAGCAAATGTTCGCAAATTGTTTAGGGCCTAGTTGTGAGCAATCTTCAAATACGTAAACTATGTTTGCCTTGAGTGGCAGGGCAACTTGCTTTCCAGCTTGTAGCCTTTACAACGAGTATATTGAAAGTTGTCTGTAGCCAAAGTCTTATCCAAAGAGGGAGGATGTAGTGGGTTCAACTCCTTCTCCTCTCACCAAAAATGACAAATAAAATAATATATAATTGGAATGAAAAATAGAGTAATTAAAGATAAAACTTCACCAACAATGAACTCATTGCTATTTAATAACCACTTTGTATTATAAAATACCACCTATTCCAAAAAGTAACAAAGTCAAATATATTTCAAGTAACATGCCCCATTCTGCCCCGGGTATGGAGTACACAGCTCGCAGATGGGGGTTGCTTCGTCATCCTCTCCAGCACAAGAATGGTGGGCCCATTTTTTTTGCACTTGATGCAGGAAACCAAGCCTTCATCGGAGGTCAAATAAAATTAGGCACAGTTAAGACGTTCGCCATATTCTTCCTCACTCTTGCTCTTATCAGTCAAAAATTTGGATAATTTTATTTTGCCTGGACATTTTTCCTTAGGATCACTTTTGCTCTTTTCTTTCTGGCTTTTTTCCCTTGTCGTTCTTCTCTTGTTCTTTAAATAGTTTTACTCTCTCTTTATTCTTTGGCCTTCTTATTTTTTTACTGGTTCTCTTTACATTTTGTGTCACTTTGGGAAGTGGCAAAGTAATTGTCAATCGCAGAAAGATTGCCAATTGCAGGGGGGTGTCTTGCATCCAGAAGTATAGAGACCAAACTAAAACATTGTCGACTCAGGGTCTCTTGATAGGCCTAGTAAATAGGTTTCTCCTGTAATTATCTCTTTTACTACACCGCCAACGAGGTTTCCTACAACCTTATTGGTTTTTTCTACACTATTACAAGCTTTTTTTTTTACATTATCACCAGCTTTTTCCGTAGTTTTATCTCTAGACCCATTGGTTTTTTTCTGTAAGCATGTGAGTTTCGTTTACGCCTATATCATTCGTTGCTGTTGGTAAAAAAAAAAGATTAAGAGAAAACATTTATATTTGGAGGCCATATCCCAGTAGTTTTAAAGGCATTGATCGTACTTTTAAATGTATCAGACTATATGAAAGCAGTTACAAAGCTTGATAGATCTGCCATACAACTTTCCATGGGTTACAGCGCAGCAACCTTGCTAGCTCTTCTTAATAATAGAGACTTAAAGGATTCATCACTCCAACATTTAAGGCTGTATGATATGGAAGATATGAGGTGGTAAACAAAGTAAAACTACTCCATTTTCTCTAGTCATGCCTATGACTTGTAGATTTTTAATATGGCTCAAGTGGCCATCAAATATGAGAACAGGTGACTCCTTGCTTGCCTTTGGAAACTAAAAAACTTTAAAAAGTTATAGCCACCAAGGGAAAGCGGCAGGTTGGGGTGCTGACATCTGCAGAGCGGGGAAGATACAGTGACTGTTGTTATCTGTGTATCAGCATTTGGGTCTTATATGCCCCCAATGCTCATCTTTCCAAGAAAAAGAAAACAAAAAGAGTTCGAGCTTGGGTTACCACCTAGGGCATGTCTGAAGTTCAAGAAACGGGCTAGATAACATATGATTTATTTGTACTGTAATTAGAAAAAGGAAAATCAACTTGTAAACTGCGACATTATTAAATACCACTAGTCTTGCACTAGTTGTATCTTGTAGTCCTTTATTAATTAAACTGGGACGTCTTGATAGAAAGGTTTTCACCCAATCCTCGTTCGCCACATCGGGAGGGTTTTTACTTTTGATTTATTTATTTGAGGTATTTAACGTGCTCTTTCTGAGCCGATTGACTATATAAGCACACGACTTATAATCTAAATTAGATCTAGACAGACACTTCACCCAACTCCCTACCACCATTTAATCGCTGGGAAAGGGGAAGCGCACATTTCACCGATGATATATTTTTCGGCAATGCCGGGAATTGAATCTGGGACCCTTAGATCAGTGGACAGACACACTGCCAACTGAACTAAGGTGTCGGACCCGGAAGGGTTTAACCAATTACTTAAACCATTGCGTTCAGCTATGATCAACTAAGGAGTGTGTCTTTCACAATGAAACCCAATAATCTACTTTCCATATTCTTCAAATAGTCTACTAATTCTATTTATTGTTCATCAAAAAACACACATTTAATTTTTTTTTGTTAATGACAAACTCTGTTTTTTTTACGTATCTCTTGAGAATTGTTTTGGGGTACACCAAACTGTTTTGTAGCTTTTAAGTAGCCATCTCTCCACCAATAAAGGCTAATACGTTTTTATTAATCGAATCTGTCGACTAGTCCTGCCGATTACCCCATTCTGTCCCACCCCATTCCGCCCCAGGAACGTTTTTGTGTGGTTAGGTAAACATTACAGCTACAAAACTTTAAGAATTATACTGACTAATTACATTAAACTATAGCTGGGATAGCATGGTTTCAGTACTTCCCATGTACCATCGTAATACAAGTGTACAATACGACTTACTTTGAAATAATAAACATGAAATATTATAAGTAGATGTTCAGAAACTAACAATTCACTACTGCACAACACAATCTCCGGTCTGGTACGTAATGTCCTCTCTAGATGCCGCGCAACATATACTTGTAGTTACAACTATTTTCGCCAGGTTCCAGCACCATACAGCAACAATAAAGGGTCCATCCAGTTGCACCCCGGTGTCCCATTCTGTACCACGTTCCCCTATAAATAACACCAAAAATCTATGTTGTTTGGAAGGATGTGCTTATTCAAGAGTCACATTGGTATCGGAGAAGTTTAAGGCATTAGGCACACAATCTACTTGATCACCGCTGACGTATAGATCGGGATTCAAATCCCAGCTGAATGCACTGGAGGATGGGTTTTTTACATGTGATTTACCACCTTAAGTCTCCCCACCCACACCGGTGGGCACGGGGTCTAAGGCTTAATTCTCGTAGTAGATGGGATTACCATTGACAGAGAGGTCAAGATTCAAATCTTGGTTGGGTGCACTTTGGGGGTGGCTTTACACATGTGATTTATAACTAAGATTTTACCATCTCCTTTCAACGCTGATGCGGGCGCATTTCTTTAAGTGTACCTTACCCATACCAATTACATAAATAACGCCGTTAAATAATCCTTACGTTTAAATGTATAAACCAAAAAAATAATTTAAACGTTTGTTTTTATATTCTCCACGCTAACTAGAATGGATTTCCTCTTGATTACTTTTCTCATTCCTACTACCTACTAATATAAAGCCATTAATTAAATATCTAATTTAAAAAGTTATTTAAGTCTCTTATCTTTCAAAATTTGAAGAGAATGCACAATGGCAAAGTTTTTTTTCTCAAATAATTCCTCGACCCGGTTCGGTCATAATTTCTTACGAGCTGCACGTGGCTCGTGGTCCGTAGTTTCCCCCACGCCCGGTTACGAGAGAAAGAAGTGACTAGGGTTTGGGGGATGAGCTTTAAAAAGGGGTAGGGCGTAGGGAGGGAACAATAGTACGAGTGGGAACTCCGATGAAGATGATCTCGATAAGAAGTCAAATCTTCTTATTCAAGCCTGATAGCTGGCACGTCGTGGTCCTATGGTTCCCCAATTTTAATTTCAAATAGTAAGGAGACGGATTCTACTGTAAGGTAATGAAAGTTTTATTTTTCATTTGAATTTTCTTGACTCTCCATTCGGAACTGGAAATGCTTTCTTGGAATATTTGAACTGGAGCAGGAGGAATGGATGAACGGAGGTAAATAAATACGCGAATACATAAAATGTGGGGGAAGTGAATATAAAAGGTAGCCGGAAAATTCGCCTAGGAAAAAAAAAGAAAGAAGAGGCAGTTAAGGGTGGGCAACAGGGTGTGGGGGAGATTTGGTAGACGTCATAATCAACGAAAAGTTGTAAACAAAAGTAGTTGGGAAAAATAGGGATAAAGTAAGATGTGACGAATTGGATGATGAGAATGGAACACAGACAAAGAGAAACAGGAAAATTTGAAAGTTTTTTTTCTTTTCTCTTAAACTTCTGGTATAGACAAAAATAAAAGTTAAGAGTCGTCATAAAGCATTGATAAATCATATTCCTGTTATTTTACTGTCCCACAACGAAAATTTTAATAGCCAAGGACATCGTGGAAGAACGGCATATGCCCAACTAACGGGGTGTATGAATTTCTGCAATTAGTTTATGTTGTGATGTCAATAATATTTGGGAAAGATTTATTTTTTAAAAAGCTATTTTCTGGCAAACTTACGCATATCGATAAATCTAGTTTTTTATAAAAATACCATGTATAATATAGTTGTAATTTTTTTAACACAATATCTTACTACCCATTCGAGTTATACGCTACGGTTGTAATTAAATACATTATAAGTCCTTGGTTTAACTTCCTGATTCATTTGGGAATTTTTTCTAAATTATTTAATAATTTGATAGTAATGCTTTTTTCACTGTGCATATTATTTAAATACACATTTTTAAAACCCAATAAGAGAGCAGAATAGCCTAATAAAGCTCCATAAGAGACACTTTATTTAATCCCAAGCAATGTCTAATTATTTTTATTAACTATCTATAAAATAATGCTAAACTTCTTGTGTCCTTCAATATTCACTGTACCCCTGATAGGCTGATTTTATTATACAGTCATAACTATTTCAGTCTGATTCTTATTGATTTTTTAATTCATCGCTTTAATATAAATTAGTTATAATTTTATTGATTAAACATTGGACATTTGTTTGAATTAAATGTTTGAAAATAAATAAGCTACACTTATTTTCCTTTCTCTTATATAAGTAGGCTATAAAACAATATTATATAAGGGACTCGTTGGATTAATGTGTGTACATTAAGCAATATTAGGTCATGTAAATAAAGGATCAAACTAATCAAGCATTTTAAATGTTAACTGGTCGTGAGAATCATAACAAATTCGTTAACATTTTTTTCTCTCAAAACCTGCCCCCTCACCTCCTCTAGTGGCTCTTTCAACAATATATCGGGAGGAGAGGGGGAAAAAGGGAGGGGAATGAACGCATGGACACCCTCTCCCCTAGTTCCTGCGTCTATTTTCACCATATCCAATTGCATAAACCACCATCCCCTAGCAAGACTGATCTTGGCAATCTAGTTGTCAAAAGCGATCTCGTGGGCTTATGTCTAAATATCAAATAATGAAGGCAAAACAATACACTGCAACTTCTCATTTTAATTATTTCAAATTGTAAGTGTTGACAATTTTTCAACGGCGTTACCTACTTGATGAATTGGAAACTATTTTGCGAAGTGGGTTACATTTCATCTTGACGTATAAGTCATTCACGACCTAAGTTTACCTGGATGACAGCTCGAAATGTTACTAGAAGTAGCCCCTAATATATCACTACGTCAACAGCTGATATCGTTCACTTTGGATGAATGTAATGAAAACAGATGGTAATATATTAATGTGATAGTTAACCACAGTAATTTAGGCCAATATTATTTATATATTTATTTGAGGACGGACGCAGTTCATTTATTGTTTTATTCCACTTAAAAATAAATATTCACACCACTTTCACAAAAACTTCTAATGAACATAGCTTCAAAATGGCGACTGACGAATTTAAACCACGTGGTTGAACATGACGGTAAACAAGTTTTTTACAATGATGCAGGCACGCAGTTGACGAAAATATTTTATCCAGTTAAATATTTCAAAATAAGATAAAATAATCATAAAATCATTTATTGCATGTAAAATAAATGACAACCATTTTCTCTTTTGCAAGTAAATACATGCCTGTATTAAAAGGTATTAATGTGAGCACTATATTACACAAAATCAATAACGTTTCAAAACGAAGAATAAGTACTTTTAATTATGTTTAAAATATTGTTTAGAGTTGGATAGAAAGATATTATTTAAAAAATGAGATAGTATGAGAAAACTTAAGTTTACGTTATTTTAAATGTAATATATAACAGGTAATTAAAGATCTTTACATTTATAACAAAACAGTGATCTTTTACAAATGTTGGCAACCCAAAACCTAAACATATGATTTTCGAACTGTCATCCAGGTAAAAATCTATCGTGAACGGACTTTACCTACGTAGCCTACGCTAAGCATTATCACACTAATGGCGGTTTCACACGGACCACAAACGCATGTGGTATGTGGGACCCACAATCGCACGCCCGTGGTACCACTAACGCAGCGTTTATCAAAAATATTGATTGGCATGACTGTAGCGCAAGTACTTGCAGACGGTGTCGCATGATGTGGTTGCGATTCCTTGCTTTGCGTGTGTGGTACCACTGGCCCGAACACTGACGCTTCGCCTAGCTTCAGTAACCACAGTCGCATACATTGCGAGCTTGTTTCGTTGGTTCACTGACCTGGCATTCATTGACATAGTTGTGTTGTTCGTAGTGCCAACCTATTAGAAAATGTCTTAATTATAGATCACCTCATATTGGTTGACTGTGCTGTTATATTGCCCTTTATTATGTTCAACAATTCGGTGAAAGATCTCTCTGACATTCTGTAGTACGAGAAGAATTTTTACCGGTGACTTTGCAGTTCAGAGTGTAACAAATAAAACTAACTTTTGAGAAGGCGAGGACTTAAAATGAGAACTTTTTTTATGGCGTCGTATTGCACGACGTAGCATTATAAAAAATAAAAACTCCTCTTTCTCTTTCATAATCACTTAACCAAATTACACACACTTCTCAGCAAACGGTGCACTCCTCCAAAAGCTAGATGGTACTGTCGTATGCAAATACAGTTTTGGCCAATGTCGTGTGAAAGTGTACATGCGATTGTCGCATTGCTCTGTGGTGCGTGATAGCCACATACCACACGCGATTGTGGTCCGTGTGAAACCGCCCTTAAAGATAAGGGGGCCCACCGGGTCGGTACCACATGGACCGCACCTTTTTTTTTGTGGAGGAGGAGAAGGG
>CABEEJ010001715.1:55634-94381 GCA_901482245.1 Timema douglasi
GTTCGCCCACTATCCGCACCGACGGCACGAACGAAGACTTGGTTCGCACAACTGCTCTCGAGCCAGAACGTGAGCTTCTCGTTTGCGTGCTAAAAGAATTAATATTTGCATTTCTGTTATTGTTAGATTTGTTTCAAGTTTATAATTGTGCTTTTGTGAGTGATATTTCACCGTATTATTTAAATATGTAAAGCGAGGAAGAATTTGTAGCTATTAGTTGCCTTTTAATTGAAGAGGGAAGAAGAAAATGTAGGAAACGACGATTCTGGGCTCACAACATCAACAGGCAAAGACTTATGTTTGGCGAATATCACACATTATTTCCTGATCTGATTGAAGATGACGCCAAAAATTCTGGACCACACTTGCTTTTAATTCCCCCACCCGGAATTTCTGTCAAATGGCGGAACGGTGGAGAGTCCGTTGCCGGTGGTAGCCTATCGACGTAGTGGGCGCATCTTGGTAACAAATAAAGCAACGAATTAGTTGTACTTTCCGTTCCTTCCTTGCGGTCCGTACGGTACCGACCCAATGGGCGCTTACCTTTAAGCAGGAAACCCTTTGCAACCGGCGACACCCCCCGGCTCCGCTCCACCCGCCACCTTACAGCTCTGTAGTGAACCCATTATGGTTGGCCAGAACGTCACGGTACCGGTCAAAATACTTCAGTTGCAATGGGCAGTTCATCGGAAGAGGAGTTTATGATAATTACAGCGGTTTGTACAGAAGAAGAAGAGCGGGAAAAACTTGTTCCATGTAAACAAAAATTCTGGGTGCACGATATATTTAATAAAATAAGTTAATCCGTACTCATATTTACACAAATAATACAATTAAAACACAAATCACAAACATTAAACACAGTAAAAACAACAAATTGCACATGTGGTGTTAAGTGGCATGTGGTCAGGGCCGTACTCGACGGTTGCCTAGACCTACATTAATGCCCCCAAGAGCATTCTGTCCGGTGCGGAGCCTAAACGTGCCGGGCGCCCATAGTGGGTTAGGTTCCATTGAAAAAATAGAACAAATCGAGGGGTGCCGAGCGGTGCCGTACCGTTGTAATGGGTTTGGGTTTGGATGCCAATATAAGAAATAAAATGAGGGAGAACAAAATGGGCAGTTAATTCAGTGAGACCTATTACTAACACTTCCCCGATTCCACTAACGAGTATACACACTCTATTATTTGCGCCTGGTCACCATTACTTGCATTTAAAAATTATCTTTTTCTTATTCCCGATTCTAGATATAAATATGTTTCGGCGGGATTTTTTAATCTACATCCTGGTAGGAAGATTTCTACCGGCCATTTCCGTGAATAAACAAAACGGCATAAGTTGTAAAAGATTAAAAAATGCGTATATAAAAAAAATTAAGACTTTTTTATGACAATATAAGACTATTTCTAGAATTATTCACGAATGCATGGTTTTTGTTTCAATATCTTTGAAACTCATCGAATTAAACTTAAACACTTTAACATCTCGACTTTCCGCTAAGTCACAGTTAGGAAACTCTTTATTACCATTTAAATATTGCTTATTTCAAGTGAATATAAAAATAGTTCTTGCAAAATAACAAAATTATCGTTTCTTAATTGTATGTGTTTTGATTTTGTTTATTTTATCAATTATTAGTAACCCCACCAATGTTTTACTATTTCTAACAGTGTTTTATCATGTTATTAATGCATTAATTGTATCAGTGATGCGCAACAAAAAGTCCCGGCTTAAATACTCATGTATAAATAACTTATCATGAAGTCAAGGTGACACTACGTGACAACTTGTTATTTTAAATATTTACATTTCAACTCTCAACCAAATTTCCATTTCAAACTTTCAACATTCCCTTTATTTCCATTTAAATGATATTATATGACACAATTGACACACAACGCAACAGTGAAGATAAACAATACCACGTCCGCAATACATTTATTTTATTATGGTTTATTTTACCTATGATTATTAATTCTGCCATTGTTATAACGTTTTTAACAATGATTTATCATTATCAATGTATTTGTGTGAGTGACGCGGAACAAAATATCCTGATTTCCACATACTTAGACGAAGTTGTGAATTATTTATTCCTTTCACTTATACGTAAAATTATTATCAGAAATAAAAGCCCCAATATTTTCTAAAATCATACAAAGCGAGCTTGATCGGCACTTTAGTCTGCGTGCCCCCCGATGCGGGTCGGTATTCCCTTCCAATCAGGTCCACTGGGGGCTGTTTTTCCCCTTGGATGATAACACAAAATCTCTAGGCAGATAATGGTGGATTTATTTAAAATCAACCCTTATCCCGTTTGCTCGGGTAGTTGAGAGAACAGCTCGGACGGGCAAAAGGAATCGTGGTACTAAACGGGCAAATTTACACTTTAAGGCAGAGGTCGGCGACCTTTAAATAGTGTTGGGTCTAAGTAATATTGTAAAGTCACTCAGCGTGCCAACCAACCTATCCCACCCAAATAGTTATGTAGTAGGCTACAACTCTTGAAACAAATGTAAGTTTATCTTGTAAAATGTAAATGTAACAATATATTTCTAAATCGAATAGGCTAACATTAAATAACTTATATTTCTTGAATATTACATTTTTTAATATAAATCAGAAAAAAATACACAAGCTATGTGTTCAACAAAACGTAAGTTCTGAAAACATTATTTTGAAATTTTGAAACAAAACAACTGATTTATTTAAAGATAAAATACGTTGTTGTTAAAATTATTACTCACACAAATGGCTTTAATTAAATATAAAGGTTTCATATAATTTGTATTCTAATCACTGAGCATGGCATTAAAAACCGTTCCGCATGCCTTTGGCTGTCGACCCCTGCTTTAGGGGCTGAATATATTTTAGTACTAAGTGGCTGCACTTAGTTTAAGTTTGATTGTATTATGTACAACACCAATGAATGTAGAAATAACACACCTACACTGGTAGGAACTGAGACTAAGGGGGGAGTATCGTCTTGTCTGGTTTGCCGACGACTGGAAGGTCGGTGTTAGAATTTTGGCCAAATGGACTGAGGTGTTTAAAAAATTCTTTCCTACTCTTATTTCAATATTTCAAGCAAATTCGACTATCGTTCCTCTAAATTATACCGTCCACCTTCCCACCGCATTAGTTTAAATATAGGGTTAGCCAGAACAAAGGGTAAGACGTGCACTGGACCACTCTAACCACTTATCTAAGAGGACAAGAATCTGAACTGATCCAATCTTACGGCTGATGTCGATGTTGATGTGCGTTCCGATGCTTTCAGAAGATAGGCACGAGAATAATCTAAATCAGGCACCAACACCACATTATATAGATCACACCATGATTTTAACTACAGCTCTTCTGTGCTGGGGGTCCGGGGTTCGATCTTCGCTGCCGGCACAGATCTATCTGATTACCAAACCCTTCCTTCACCTCTGACAAGACATCTTGTGAATGTGGGGAATGCCAGGCCTCCACCGATGGTTCAGATCCCACGTTAAGTTGTAGGTTCTCCAGTTCGTCTCACAACCACCCTAACATTACACATTAGCGTTAGGGCGTACAACCCAAACGGGTAATAATAATAATAATAATAATAATAATAATAATAATAAAACAATGGCAAACCTTCAATTGTTTCTATAGATATGTGCGATCATATTGCTCTCTGGGGGGTCTGAGAGTCTTCAGTTAACCACTGATGATCAACCTCTCGCTTGTCCGAGCAGACTTTGGGACGTCCTCAGAATCCTCCTGGGTGTTTCAAATAGTTCCCAAGCCCCTGGTTAAAGAGGATTGGTGGGATCCGGCAGCTTGCCGTAGAAGGATTGTGCAAGTTTCCACAAGTGGTCCTTGATACACGACATATCCAGATCTCGGTGCGGATTCCCATCGGAAACATACCTGGGTACGTCCACATTGATTCTCAGACCCCGGCTCTGGAATGTCTATATCTTGTCCATATGCCTTTTTTTTTTAAATCACCGCGTCTTACTACCTGTTTGGGTTATTCGCTTATGTATTAATTACGTTAATGGTTTTAGGGATTAGAACGGCTATATTTAAAGAAAGTGTACCTACATAAAGAGAGACTAGAAAACAATTTAGGAAAAACAACCCTCAGTACACCCGACCAAAATTCGAACCTCGGGCTCCCCTTCATCTTCGGTATACTATATTGCGAGAGTAGCGCCCTAGACCATGCGGCCCCCGAAGAAGGTAATATGTTCTTCATTTACCCTGAAAGGTAGTACATTTCCTTGACAGATTGCACTATGAGCTTTATCTAATAAACTACGCCATTATGAAAACGTGCAAACTAAGCTTGCTACCTTTCAGCGTAAAGAAGTATATCTACATGTCCACCACATACACCCTCTTCGAGGCACGCGTAGCCGACAATTGGCATAAACAACTGATCCAACCCTACTCAGTATATTACTTTCTTTTCTATTATTACTAATGTTATTAAAACTGATCCAATCCAGTCAAAGACAAGGGGCGGCAAGCCCCAGGTGTGCGTTAGCATTCTCTACTCTCATCAAATAGTCTGGCGATTGACTCTCGATAAGGTGTATTTAAACTGACGCCTTTCTTTTGAAAGTGGATTTTTAGACCCTCTCAATATCCAAATACAGGGTTTCACTTTAAAATCAACTTACTCACCCTGATCCCTTAAACTGTATAGTTTTGACTCCTTGGTCGACAGCACACTGATACTAAAGATTATTATATTTTTTTTACAAAACTTCTACTTTCGATTGTAAACTGGCTAAAAAAATCTAAAAAGAAAAGTTAGGTTCTTGCAGATAAATTATTGTCTCGACAAACAAGAGCCCATTAATATCAAAAAGCAGTCGTTATTTTTTATTGAGCTTTTTTTTAATGACCCTACTTCAATTTAAAAAAAAATCGTACTCAGTATTTAGAGGAGTGCTTCATATTATTTATAATAACATGTTTTGTGATAAACGCGCATGGTGATAACTTTATATAGGGTTGAGAACAGGCGCCCACGGATTGCGATGAAGTCTCCGATAAACGCCACAGTCCACAATTCATGAAAAATAAATACATTAGCTCTCGAGATGACGTAATGGGCTGTTGAATCAATGAATCGTGTTCTTCTACTTTCCTTTCTCTTTCACTCCCTTCTATCGTTTGTCTATCCTTCATTTCATCCCTTTATTACAACGTACCCTTCAACTCCCCTCTATCTTCCACTCCACGTAACGCCCTGTTGTGTTCTGTCACAGTCGAGAGTGAAGAACGACAGACACGCAGAAATAGACAAAGATGAAGTTTGGGAGAGGGAGAGGAACTAAAAATAAAGGGTGAAAAACGAAACAAAATAGAAAGGAAAAGCGAACGACGGAAATAAATATATGGATGAGTAGTCGTAGTTAAAGAAGGTTTCAGACAGCTCTATATTAAAACAAGAGTAAAGCGGGACAAAGGGATAGGAGGTAAAATAAGATAGAAAGCGATACTAAAATAAAAGTGAAGAGAAAAGCGTTATTTAAAAGAGTAACGCGGCAAAAAAAAGTAGGGAGGTAAAGGAAGGAATGAGAAACAGAATGATAAAGCAAGATAGGTTGTGATGAGACAAACGAAATATGTGAACAAAGAGAGAAGGGAAAGAGAGACGTGTAGACGGTGGGTGGAGGGGGAAGAAGGGAGGTGGGTAGAGAGATAAAATGGAGGCCACGATAAGTGGAGCACTAGCCGCGGCCATAGAATTCACAATGCAATATAAATCAAGGGGTTCTACACGGGCCGTCAGCTGCAATGAAAAGCTTGATGCAAGCCCAAAACCTTCATACAAGTATACGTCCCCTGCTAGGCTCTCCGGGGTCCAAACGTAACTGTTCCACTGGGTGTGACGATACATCTCTTCACAATAGGATCTCCCCTTTCACTTCACCCTCTCTACGTAGAGGGATTCAAAAAAAGAAAGAGAGAGAGAAAGAGCGATAGAAAAAAAAATAAAGGCGTAAAATTCGTATATTGTTTAGTCTATTCAATAAACATTTAGTCCTATTTCAACAAGATTAGATTCGTGAGAGACCCGTACCAATGGGAATGCTGTCGAAAGGCGACGTCAATATCGTCTTGTCTGGCTCACCGGTGACAGGGTCGGTGCTCTAATCTAAGTCGGGTGGAGTGAGATGATCTATCTGTATTGGTTTTCTACTCTTCCTGCACGCAGATTCGGGTACACTTTCTATAAATTAGACCATTATCATCATCCCTAAACTTTAGTATAAATACTTGCGTAGCCCGGATGGGTAATAAGATGATGTGTACATAAATATTAGGTTTGATTGCCCCTATCAGTTATCCGTGATTTGGGCAAAGATAGAGGGGTGAGGATAATTAACTTTAAAGAAACGCACTAGCTTTCATCTGAATATACAATGGAAAAACATTGTGAGCGAAATCATCACCATTAGACACAGCCGGTTAACGAAGCCAGATATTTAGGGTTGAAGTCCCCAAAATTAATTTTGCATATTTCTTAATGTACTTATAGTATGGTTGGAAAAGGTTGGGGGGTCTTAACCCCCTTTTAAAATGATTGAACACTTCACATATAGCATATTGAAAGCGTTAATCTTTAGTAAATTTTATATTATTACGGTTATACGCACTGACGCTAATGTGTAATGGTAAGGTGATTGTCAGATTAAAATGAAAGATCTACAGTTTAACGTGGAATCCGAACCACGGCGGAGGCCTGGAATTCCACACATTCACAGGTTGTGATTATTACACGTCTTCTTAGAGGTGAAGGAAGGGTTTGTCAATCAGATAAATCTGTGCCAGGACCGAGTATTGAACCCCGCACGCCCAGCACAGAAGTCTGATACCTTACCTCTAGACCACCAGGTCACCTAGAAAACACCATAATTTTTAATTTTCATCTACACCCACATACAATTAAATAGTTCAATAAAAATTACACCTACATATAAGGTCAACTTTATAGTGTAACCTCTTCACCCCTTCTCCTTTTAGAAAAAATAACATTTACTTTTGGAATTTAAAAATTTCATGTTATAATATTTATACCACATTACAATTTAAGAGCAATATTCTTATTGCATATTCGTTGCATGTCTTCTCTTGGCATGAGTTGGGAGTGGAATAGTTTCAAGGGGCATGGAACTTCTGCATCTTCAAAATTGCACTCCACCTAATGGAAGAAAAAAGTTCTTACAGGTGAGATTACCAAATACAAGCAGACTTCATTTCCGGCAAGAAACTTTGCCACTCTAGGATTAAGTTAGTGTTGTTCTTCCTGAAACTGGTGGTGACATCACTATTCTAGAAAGAAAAGAAAAGGGTAAAAAAATCAACCCCACAATAGCAATAGTTCATCAACCACACCAAAGTTAAAACTATCTTGAGACAGTATAAATTGCGTGTTAATACCACTTTTGATAAAAAAAAAAAATCCCTAGTAACACATTCTAACCCAAATATTCGATGGTGTGCCGTATGGTAAGGTGACCTTTCATCCCTGATTTTAGGGGACTTTCCTCAAAATAAGATAATGATTCTTTTCTTCAATTTGTTAAATAAATGAATGCAAATTTAAATTTATATGTATTGAATAAAAATATTTTAGTAAAGGCGGTTGTTAAAAAGTGTATATTGTAGGTGACCTGGTGGTGTAGGGGTAAGGTGTCAGACTTTTGTGCTAAGGGTGGAGGGTTCAATCCTGGGTCCCGGAACATATTTATCTGATTGACAAACCCTTCCTTCACCTTTGACAATACGTGTATTAATCACAACTTGTGAATGTGTGGAATGACAGGCCTCCACCGTGGTTCGGATTCCATGTTAAACTGTAGGTCCTCCATTTCATCTCACAATCACCCTACCATTACACATTGACGTAAGTGCGTATAACCCGAACGGGTAATAATAATAATAATAATAATAATAATAATAATAATAATAATAATAATAATAATAATATATGTATAATATGTTAACATCGCATGCATGGATCACTTATTTAATCTTTAACTATTGGTTCTTTTATCCCAGGTATTATTATTAGCATGATTTTATGAATTTACAACCAACTCGGATGATATCGGGAAATCGGTCATTTTACTCTTGTGTTATACATTGTCTTCTATAATATTGGTTAGCTTTGTCTTAGTTTAATTACCGGCTGCATCCTGAACAATATAGGCGGTATAGTGCATTCATATACTCGTAGTTCAGTGAGCAGACTCGTTCTATACTTTCATGCATTGTATTCCATCATAGCTAAATTTCATTGACTTAATTTATTGACACTGTCTAAAAACATGTTTCATCCATTACTGTTACCAGTCTGTGGCCTGGGTCAGTTTTTAATGCATGCTAATATATTTTCCACTACCGGCCTACTAGTATGCCTTACAATATAACATAAGACTAGGACAGGCAAAACATCTAGTTTCATCAATGATAAATTTCTCGACCATGCCGAGAATTGAACCTGGGACCCTTATCTCAATAGGCAGACATGCTACCGACTGAGGTAAGGTGTAAAACATGAATATAAAAAACATTACTAGGTGTATTCAGTACTGTACCATTTAAATGAATAACACCAAAACCTTCTCTAGCTACCACCAGTAATTTTAGAATGGCTGTCCCCAAATAAAGACAAGAAAAAAAAGGTCACTTTATTGGCCAGGGATGGCAAATCTTTGACACGGGAAGAGATTTGGGTGGCATGCTGACACGAAAAAAAACCCTCAAATAAAACCTTTCCTAACATGGTATAATTTTCTTAAGTCAATATTTTGACATCCATGTCATTCAATGTCATATCCCAATAAACTTTTGAACATAATTTATTATCTTTTTTTCACTGAATATTTTGTTTTTACTCTAGGTTATTGAAATTAATGCATATATTCTAAGACAACCACTATGGCAATTTAATAAAGTTTCATTCTTTAAAATTTAGGCATTATTAAAACAATTCAGTTTGACTTGAATTATTCACTATCCTGCATTTCATGTTATTCAAAATTTTAGATTTTAAAATACTCATTAAAAAGGGTAAATAAGATGTGACACAATAGACTAGCTCAAAAATAAGCTAGTCCTTAAGTGGCACACTGATTGGAAAAGTTTTGTAATCCCTGTCTTAGCCTATAAAAGAGTTCCCGAGGTGTGCTTGTTCAGGATCGGTAGGTTTAATATTAAGGCTGAGTTTTTACGCATCATTAATTATGAATAGTGCATAGCTTACAGTGCACAGTTCACAATAAAAGTACAAGCAGTCATAATAAAACTTAATTATTAAATATTCATTTGTATCGATTTACATTTTTAGAAGTTATTCTAACATATTTTCTATTAAGTAGGGTCTTTAACAATACCTATTTATAGGGTTCTCTAGAAAAATGTTAATCAAATTGTACATATTGAGACATAGAATCAAGCTAATTTAAATATTATCTGCACTTTTTCATAGTATTTTGTTCTTTCTTTGGTTCTAATTTTATTATTGTCATAAATATTAAAGTGACCTACCTTTAAACAACAGATATGAAAATGTAGTACTTTAATTTTATTATTATATAGTAAAAATATTTTATATTTTACATCATTATTATCTAGTAAAACATAATATATTATATATTTCTTTAATACGAAAGTGTGTATTCTTGTCGATCCTCATATTGACCTATTTTATGGGTCTAAATAGAAAAGTGAGGACTTTAATAGAAATATTTTGACCTGAAAACGTGCAACCTCTATTAACATTACAAAAATGCTTACCGTAAGTCAAAAAGGTCACCCCTTCCGCCACTCCACCCTCCCCAGACGCATCTCTGGAACCACCGGGGCTATCGGGTAAAATCGTAACAAATAATGTTGTATATACTGAATTTTTCTCAAACACTTGGTTATTATGAACGCCTAATGTATATGTTATAAATTTTCAATTTTTACCCAAAACTACACACTCAACGTTGTTTCCGGTAAAAAAAGTTGCTAGATTTATAACACCACTCTTGTCTCCACATTCCTGGTGACGAACCACAATAGAGTACTATATTCTCATGAGCGTCCTCCGGAGTTAAAATGAGCGCATCTGGACCTCACTTTAACCACTCGGCCTAGGCCACAGACAAATAATATACTCAGACACTCAACCTCCACGTTAAAATGGTTGCGCTCCTTTTGGCGGCTTGAGTCCTTCAACACTAGGATCGCTGCGGTTAGTCCTATCATCACCCAGTAGTGACACTAGCGAAACCCAGTGTTGAAGGACTCAAGCTGGAAAAAGGAGCGCAGTGAAACCCACGTAAGGTTGAGCGTCTGTTTCTTACTTGTTTATGGCCTAGGTATTAAACACGGATAAAGTTTTCTCGTGTATTTTTTTAAATTTCACAGCGTCCTTATACCCGTTCGGGATACCCGTATTTAATAATTTAATTTAGTCAAATTGGAGGTAGAGCTTAAAGTGTAGGTATTCACATTCACGTGGATGGAGATTAGAAAATGTTTGAGGAAACAAACTAATAGTACATTCTACTGTGATTTAAACCCTAACTTCTTCGTCACAGTAATCCAATCTCTTTGCCAGAGTGATGCCCAGAGAGTACGACGAGCGATGCGGTTTCCTCTCGTGTAGTATATAAAACAGTCCCTTTTTAATATAAAACAATATTGTCGCTTTTATTTCGCGCTCAATCGTTTGTTGTCAAGTAACTAACAGTCAGGGATTGTTTAGTGCCCTATTCATTCAACTCACCTGGGACATGATAACACTGCCCCCCCTTACTCTCGGTCCCGCTGTGGGGTCAGGTGTTTGTCATTATTCCGGATACACATTTTAAAAGAGAACAATTTGTTTGGAAGTCCTCTTGGGGACATTGCCACTGGCTTAGTCGTGCAAATAACGGTGCGTTTGCGAATACTGCCGCTAGAGTCTGTTTTGGAATTTATTATAATGTGCAGTACATTACTATAGTACTAGTCCAACAGCGATACACTAGGGTAAAGAATACTAACATCCAATTTAGCTGTATGCTTTACAAAAGGTTTAGTTGGACTAATGGTTGATTTAATGTTTTGTATTTGACTTCACCACAACCCGCATCGGTGGGCTTGCAAATCAAAATGTCAGTCTTATCTAGTCTAGTTTGCCAGTGGTAGGGAGGTTCGTGTTCAATTCCTAGCTGAGTATACTGAGAGTTTTTTTTTCTTTCTAAATGGTTTCATATTCTCACATGCAATTCGATACGAGTATCTTTCCCAAAAATTCTACCTTCCTCGTCCATCCTACATTAGAGTAAATAAAATGTGGATAGTCCACTTTGATTATAAAATGTGATTAAAATAAATTAAATAAATTTGAAACACAAATTCACTTATTTATATAGGGGCCTACTATAAAAATTAATTACAGTAAGTTGATAGCGAGGTTTTTTGTTTTGTGAAAAAAACATCCAATTATTTTAATTACAAACCCAGAAGGTAGTATTTTGTTCATTTTGAGGGATACATTTTATACAAATGAAATAAATTAGTGGATAGAGCGATAAAAAATAGAAGGACAAACCCATAAAAAAAATTGAGCATAATTATTGTCATATTGAGCTTCTGTCAAATGACAGAGAGGAACACAGTTTAGACTATACATTGTTGCCACTGGACAGAGAGGTAGAGGGTGTAAACCACACTAAGTACTGTACATGACGACACCTACCTAGACCAGAATGGAATGGGCCAGTTTCCTATGCGAGAACGGCCCATTCCATTCTGGTTTAGGTAGGTGTCGTCTTGTATTTAGTGTAGCGCCGCACTTGAGGCGTATTAAATTTGACTATGAAACTGGCCCTAAGTCTCTAATATCTCTTGTGTTGAACACACTATAACCAAAAATAAAATGGTTGTATATATTTAGTTGAAAAAATGACACCTAGATACGGGAATCGAGCCCCGTATCTTTACTCCAGCATTTTAATGCTTTATCACCGAGCTATGCGAATTCGTACCACATCTACATTCATTTGATAATTTGTTACTCGCTTTGGTTGTTGGGGGATGCGCCCCCGAATCGCCAGTGCGTTTTCTTTACAAGTGGATGTAAACTAATGTAATTACAGTGCAGTTTTTTGACAGGTCTTATCGTTTAGCCATAAAGACCTCCAAAGAAAGGTCCGCACCGACTTTAAAGTTAGTTGCTCCACTATTCTGAATTTTTTTTAGGGGGTTAAATTTTCTTTTTTAACTTTTTGGAATTTTCTCGTCGGTTATAAGATAGAAGCTCTAAGTTTGCCAAATTTCAAGTTTCTATTTCATTTGGAAGTGGGTAAACATTAATATCAGTGAGTGAGCCAGCAATGTGGCTTTGTAGTTGTATTATTTGAAAATGTGAGCCTTGTAGGTTATACAAGGGCGTTGGCTAGTTGTTTTATAATCATCAGACCGAGTCAAGGGCCTTAGGTTCCATTCCGATGTTATTTTCTCAGTACTATATTAATTAATAAAATACGAGTATACCTGATCATGGGTCAGATCTTGTGTACTACATTGAAATAGCCTCTACTCTGACTTTATTGATATACCAAACGACGTATCACTAGACGGATGCACGGAGTGATGTTTAAAAATGGTTTTACACTATCTTTCTAAGCAAATGGAGCTATATTTCATCTACAATTATATATTCCTCATCCACAATCAATCCCATTAATGTAGATATCCCAGATGGGATGCAAACATAAATATAGATTTAGGTTAACTTAAAACCTATGCAGTTTTGAGATACTACCAGGATATTTTAAAATAAATCCATTCTTTTTATATTATTTTTTTAATTAGCACCGCGTCTTGCTACTCATTCGGGTTGTAAGACTATGTACTAATTACACCAATGCGTTTGGAAGTTTGAAGGATGAACATAGATGAAGTGCACCCGCATTTGCGTATCCCTGTCGGGATTCTAACATCTTTTCCCCTGTGAATTGGCAGTCCAAACCATTGTGAGAGAGACGCTTTAGACCATTCGACCACTGAAGCGGGCTATTTTCGTACTGAAAGTAGTTTTATTAATTAATGCAAACAAACAAATTTAATACTATATTTTTAAAGGGAAGTAAAATAACCTTTTACTTGATTGATTAAATGCAGCATTACTAGGCTTAAAACAAGTAATATTTTTATCCTACTTAAAACATTCAATTACAATAATTTGTATTATATATATCTTTAACGGCTTCATGTGGGAGTTTATTTATCTGGAAAGAGAAATAACGCATGGATAAATTTGATAAACACGGCTCTAGGGACGCTACAATAGCTACCACGGTATAAAAGATAGACTTAATAAATTTCTTTCTCGCTGGGAAAGAATGAGAGGGAAAATATTTTAGCCTTATGGAAAACTCGTTGTCCTTTATACCTATCGGAAAATAATGTATAAAAGTAACATACAGGATGGTATTACTGAAATAATAAATCGTTTGAACTAGATTTTAAAAAGCCTCCACCCTCAAAAGGTACTACAACAGACACAGTTTATAGCAAGCGTAAATATCCTCACAATGGCGATGTATTCCGGAGCGAAACACAAATATAGAGCAGTAACATTTCTATTTCAATTTTAAAACAGATATTTGTAGCACACACATTCCAAACGAACTACGTCCAGAGGGTTAAAAATGTTCATATATAATACTTTTACACACACTCCGAAATGGTGCGATGGGGTAAAGTTATTGTAATTAATGTAACATCACACAGGGGATAGTATAATACGTTTATAAATGAAATAGAACCATACACATACTAATTTAGATATAAATAAACGACTTCATGCAGCCACCCGCACTGGTCATCAAGCGGTATAAAGTGTCATAATCGCAATAGGTTAGATTGCCGATGACAGGGAGATCCGAGTTCGAATCCCATTTGGGTGTATTGAGGATTGTTTTCCACTCTTTCTCTTCGCAAATGCGTGTACATTTATTCCTAAGCCAACCTTTTTAATCCATAGAACATTAATGTAATTAGTACGTATGCCTATAACCCAAACGGGAAGTAAGACGCGACGATACAAAATAAAATGATAATGTGGTAAAGGTTAGACTCTAGACCGGATGCATAGAGGATGATTTTCTACTCAAGATCTAAATTATCAGTGCCATTTCCCCATACCAACACTACACTACAATACACTCATACTCGGGCATTTCCCCTAACTACCCTCTTCATCTACGTATAATGGATTAAGCCGTTATATAAAGTATTAAGCTTAAGAAATAAAAACTACATTAAGAGTAGGAAATTAAAATATTTGTTATTTGTTTATAGCTTTTAAGGATATTATAAAATAAGTAAGGCTATTTATGATTAAGGCTACCGTTACAGTGATCTTGTAATCATTCACCTGCATCGGTGGGCACGTGGTCGTTTAGTCTAGTTTCTCGGTGACGGGGAAGTCAGGGTTAGAATTCGAGTCGAGTGTAAAAAAAGATGTTCTTTCCCTAAATGGTTTCCCACTTTTCCTACACGAAAATTCGGTATATTTTATCCCAGATTCTACCTTACTCATCAAGGCATATAGCCTGGACGAGTAATGAATTGCGGCGTACAAAAATAAAAGAAGAAAAAACACCAAGTTTCTCGTTACCGTGAAACAAACATTATAAATAATCGCTGGTATGTTGTGGATCAATACAAAGTATGTACTTAAAGTAAAGGAAATCACACTGCGGGCGAAACTAAACAACGTGTGTTGTGGCAAAGTCGGTAATATCTTAATACATTTCTGTAGTTTTCAAAACAAATTTTAATTCGTGGCACAATATATATACGTAACTTACATTTAAAAAATATATAAATATAGTTTATCGTTTGAAGTCAATTGTGTAACTATGAAAAAATATATAGAATTGACAATATATTAATCCAAATAGCGATACACAGTACATATATAGGACTCTAATTACAATAAATTGTAACCTATACCCGACACCTCAGCTCATTCAGTAGGAAGTACACCAGCATTAAACGAAGATAGGTAAATCACTTTAATAAATATAATTTTGGAAACATACTCCCAGTGGACACACATCCGACATTTTAATCACAACCTACTCGTGACCGGAAAATCAGTATTTTGTGGGGCTTGACATATTGGACCACAGATATGGATATATTGCTTAGCTAAAATTTGTTTAAATACTATTTAAAATATATTAAATTTATTATATATAAACATTTGATTTGGCTAGGTTAGTTTATGGAAAATCCGACGCCTTACCTCAGTCTGTAGTATGTTTGTTTACTGAGCTAAGGGTCCTGGGTTCAATTCATGGCATGGCCTAAAAAAATTTATCATTGGTGAAATGTGTGTTTAAACTTTCATAGTGATGAATTAACGGCCTGAGACTGGATGTTGTCTGTCCTAGTATTATGTTAGATTATAAGGCATATGAAGCTGGGACAGTCCTAGCATGCCGGCATTGGAAAATAAATATATGGCTTGAATAAAAAATTGACACAGGACTCAGGTTGGAAACAATAATGGATGTAAAGTAAAGGTTATGGAAGAAAGCAACGCTATACACTTAAGGTGGGGTGTAGGGAGAGCGAGAACAGGTAAGTAAGTGTTTTGGCGGTTTTTATATTCAACATTTTGTTGGTAAAAATAAATTAAATATTGCTTCAATACAAACATAGAGTTTAAATTTCTTCATATAGTGATATTGACAAATGTTGGTGAATATATGTCAAGGTGTCCTTGAATTTGATTACAACTTTTTCAATTAATTAAAAATGTTTGCCATCTAATGACCTAGAGGGCATATTCTTAAGCACTAAACATATTTTAAGATAGGCAGAAAAATAGGTATTTTAAATATGGGATCTATGCACCAGAATAAGCACTTATGGTAAAAATGTACACAATAAGCAATGTAAAATTGATTTTACTACCTATTATTTTATGATCTACAGCCAATTTTTTTTAGCACCACGTATAACTATTTGTTCAAGCTGTGCGCATTTGTACTAATTGCGTTAATATGTTAGGGGTTAGAAAGTTGGAATTTAGATTAAATGTATCCGCATTTGCGTGGAGGGAGAGTGAAAACAATTTGATAAAAATACTATAAGTACACCAGACCTAGATTAAAATCTCTATCTTCCCCTTAATCGATAGTCCAGTCTACTGCGAGAGTGACGCTTTAGTCCATTTGACCATTGACCACATGCGGTTAGCTACTAGATATTTATCTCTATTTAAATAATGAAATTGATCAAATTTTCAGATAAAAGGTTTTTATAATTTGAAAAGCTGAGTTCAACTTCGCACGGTGTCAAAGGACAAAATTTCACATTTGCCGTTTCCGAAGAAGTTGAACTTTTTTTTCGTGCAGCGGCATGCTGTATACTCCCAAGATGTCTGCCACAGCTCTTATTGACCTCCACCCAATTTATGATCATTGGAAGATATTTAACAAGTGTAGATTTTTAAACCTACCGCAGCTAACAATTTCTAAGAAACTGGGCTCTCTTTCAGCAAAAAATCCATACTGTAGGAAAAAGAAAGCCAAAGCCAAAATAGGCACGTTAAGGTTCTCAGTCTAAAATAGGCCAAAAACAACAGAATAGGCAGTTATAGGCACTATAAAATTAACATATTTTACTCGTAATAACATGAAATGCATATATATCTCAATTGCTTGTGTTTTATATCCAAAGGAAAGAAAAGGAAAATAGGCAAAATCTGGCCCCTACGACAGATATTCAAGAACTATTGATATCACCATGTGAACAGAGTGGTTTTTCACATGTGGTTTATCACTATTGGTTTTTCCTTCTCCTCTCCACCTTAAAGCGAGATAACGTCTTCTACATTACTTTCCTCATCTGTTTCCCTTTTTATAAACCCCACTGTGTTTTACTATTCGTACGGGTCATACGTATATATATTAATAACGTTCATCTGTTAGGGATGAGGTAAGATATATTCAAAGGAAATGTGTTCATATTTGCGTGGAGTAAGAATTTAAAAAAAACCATTTAAGATAAACCACCCTCAGCACACACGGAGGGGATTTTAACGCCGACCTCCTTGACACCGGCCAAACAGATACAATGTACTTGATATTTAGATCATGTTACTACCGTTGCAGGTGTTAAATAATTAATTTATATTGTGTTGCAGGTGTTAAATCATTAATTTATATTGTGTTGCAGGTGTTAAATCATTAATTTATATTGTGTTTAACATACCTACAAATATAAAGTGATGAAATAATCTAAGGGGAAGGAAATAAAAGTGTAACTTGGAAGAAAAGCACCCAGCAAAGAGAGAATGGAAAACACACATTAAGAAAGAGAATCTCAAAAGCCTATCTGGCTGGGATTTTAAGCCCGAGTTTATCGTGAAAGTTTGTCGAGAAAATTTTAGATACTTATACCAGTTCAAATCGGTTATTTATTTATAGTCTTTAAACTTAACGTAGGGGACTTGAGTTAAGGGCAGTATTTTCGCAATTTTTATAGAAATCTTTTTTGGCCAAAATAAATAAAATATTGTTCCAGTAGAAACATACTTTAATTTTATTCACATGATGATATCAACAGTTGTTGAATATCTGCTATGAGCTTAATAGTATTTAAAGATAAACTTTTTAAATGTAGAGAAAAAGTTGTCATTAAATTCCAGGACAACTTTGACAGAAATTCAACAACTCTTGATATCACCAAATGAAGACAATTACATTCTATGTTTCTACTGGAATAATATTTTAATTGGTTTAACCGAATAATGTTTTTGCTATAAAAACTGCAAAAAAAAACCCGGCCCTAACTCGTTTTCCTTACAGCCCCACCTTAAGTTTGGAATTCTGACGGAAACCATCCTTTTAAATTGCTAAAACAATCAGGGGACCTCTTTTCATAACCAATATTAATTTTTTTCTAGCATCGTGTCTTATTACCCGTTTAGGTTATACGCTTATGTTCTAAGCACGCTAATGTGTTAGGGATGAATAAGATTGAATTTAAAGGAAGCGTGCCTACATTTGCGTGGATAAAGAGTGGAAAACCCTCTAGGAAAAATATACCCTCAGTACACTAAGACTAGGATTCGAGCCACGATATCCCCGTCATCGACAGTCTAGGCTATTGCGTGAGTGATGCCCTAGACCATACGGCCACCGAAGCTGGTCTTAAATATTATGGTTTCCTATTAAAACTGTTTTATGTGCTCCCACGTTGAAAAATGATACTGTATTCATACATGCGTTTAGTAACAATACAAAAAAACAAAACAATGATGTGAGCGCGCAGCTGTTCTTTCCAAGTTTGATAGAAACATCTATGGGAATAAAATCACATTAGTATGTATGTATGCATGAAAATAAGTTATTTTTTCCATTAAAAGGATAAATACCGTTTGTGTGTGTGTGTGGGTAGGGGGGGAGGGAGGGTGGTGGTGGTGTTAGTTTTATAAACCTTTTATAAATCCTTTGTGTGAGAATTATTTAAGATAAACTATAGGTATGTTTGTAAACAAGTCATCGGACAGTTTTAATAATGATACGACACTCATAAAATGGCACAAAATNTATCCTCTTTTCTTCATCCGATTGCTTCCAATTTTGTTTTTCCACGGTTTACGGTACGGGAATGAAACCTATTCCGTTTTTCCCTAAGTCAAGAAAGCTCCTTCCTGGCTCTGAATATATTTGACTCCTCTCAACGTATGGAGTCTCTTTCTTTTCCGTATTACGTCCCCTCTCCGACGAATCGCCGGGGTTTTCATACAAATTTACACCCACATTCACTTTCCATTGTACTTATATAGTTAGATATTTACATTCCTCATTTTATTTTGTGTGTGTGCGTTTTGTCTTACTACCCGCTCGGGCTATCCGCATATTAACAATAATTTGGTAGGAACGACGAAGGTAAAATTTGCTTAAAAGAAGACTAGAAAACTGGAACCTGGTGGTCTTTGGGTAAGCTGTCAGACTTCTGTGTTACAGATCCGGGGTTCGAATCCCGGCTCCAGCACAGATTTTCCTGATAAACAAACCCTTACTTCACCTCTGGCAAAGTGTGTGCGTACACGCTTTGTGAATGTGTGGAATGTCAGGCCCCCACCGTGGTTTGGAGCCCACGTTAAACTGTAGGTCCACCCAGCTTTATACCATCATCATTCTCGCGCATCCTCCTATCATCTGGGGATCATGGAATCCGCCTTAATGGTGTCTCCATTTCAGAAATGAATTCTTCCATAATCCAGGTGAGCTCAGGTAAGATAAGGTCGAATGGCCAGATCTACAGTATCAACCCAATCCACCAGACTAGAAAACCATTCAGGGAAAGACCATTATCAGTGTACCCGCCTGAGATTCAAACCCCAACTTCCTCATCACCAACAAATTAGACAAAAAGAGACTGACGTCATATTCAGCGTGCCCATAGCTGCAGGTAGGTTGTACCAACACGTTACCATTTTTAATCAAACAATAATATAGTCTAACCTCTAGAATTGATTGTTGTAATAAAATTGAATTTAGAATCATGGCAAATGATCGGAGAAGATGTTTGTAAGTTAAGAATATGGTGCCTCTATTCTCGGTAGTAGCTATTGTGTGTTTTTAATGGTTCATCCTTTTAAACAGCTAGAACAATTCTTAGTTCAGGTAATACACATATATTATCATTACTTTAATGGGATAGGGATGAACAAGGAAGCCTTTTGGAGGTAATTTACCAACATTTGCGTGGAAGGAGAGAGGAAAACCACTTAAGAAAAACCACCCTCAGTATACCCAACAGTGATTCTAGCCCCAATTTCCCCGTCATCAGCAGGCCAGTATAACACGATGATGACACCTTACACTGTTCGGCCACTGAAGTTGGTGGTGGGTATGGCTCTCTTATTTTTTAGCTAGTTTGTAAATAATCCATTAATAAATAAATTGCTCCAATGCTAAACGTCTTACTAACCATCCAAGCTAGCCATATATTTACACTAATGTGATAAGTAGGAGAAAAGGAGAATGTTAGAGGAATGGTATCCATATTTGTGAATAAAGAGAATGGTGAACCCATTACAGAAGAAAGTGCATACTGCTGGAATTTGAATCCTGACCTCCGCATCACTCTGACTTCTTAAACCACGTGGGCACTTCTTTGTACATAATCATATTAGTCAAATAATATATATGCTAGAAGAAAGAAAACCCGTGAGAAGAAAGAAGGCGAATTTTTGGACGCCATATTGTTATTTTCGTAGATGTTTAAACTATTAATTTATGTGTTTTAGTCCATCGTATAATTTAAATAAGTGAAGTTCGATAAACCATGGTTTATTTGTTTTCTATTAAACACTTTTTGAACTTACTGAAGATGTTATAAAAATTACAAATAAATAATATTAATAATAATAATTTAATTTTTCATTTAATTTTCCTTTAATGAATTACTAGTCAACAGTCAAGACCTCTCAACGGTCTAGCATTGAAGTTACAGAGAAACATAAATGGTTACAAATTAAAAAAATAACAAATACATCAAGTTTATCCTACAAGTTATTAAAATAAACAAATTTAATAAAGCATAATAAGGAGGAAATCAAGAAAAAATGATTCATGAATGATTAGTATTTTTAAGGAATAGTTTACTAAAAACCAAATAAATAGTTTTTAATGATATGGGCGTTCCTTAAATAACTCTATAATTTTTCTTCTTCTTTTATGGTAAAATTCAAATTATGGAAATTTAGATTTAGCCTGCTTATATAAATAAAAGGCCGAGGAAACAGATTTTCTAAGAGTTACTGCTGGAAAATATTTTAGGATTTTTAGTAGAATGAAAGGGTTTAATAATAATAATAATAATAATAATAATAATAATAATAATTTAGCACCGCGTCTTACTACCCGTTCGGGTTATACGCTTTTAGTACTAATTACGCTAATGGATTAGGAATTGGGAAGGTTGAATTAGAGGAAGTGAAACCGCATTTGCGTGGAGGAAGAGTGGAAAACCATTTAGGAAAAACCACCCTCAGTTCACCCGACCGAGATTCGAACCTCGATCTCCCCGTCCTCAGCGGTCGAGCTCAACGCGACAAGCGCGTTAGTCAACTACGCCACCGAGGCGGGTGAAAGGGTATAATAAGCCCGTGTGTTTGAGGGAAGAAATTTTACTAATATAAACATTAAAAACAAAAATGGCATTTCAAGGGAGTCTTCGTGAGAAGAGAGTTTGAAGTCCTAAAAGGTTTCGAATTCTATTATAATCATTGTAAAAACAGTAAAAAAAACCCTAATATTTCATAGCAAGCTGCGACGAATTTGAGTTGAACACTTTTCAATCTGAGAGTCAGCTGAGGTAATAGAATTCCACACCAAACTAGCATATTCTAATTTGGATCTGACCAAAACCAAATAAAAACTTATAATACAGTCAACTTTAGAGAATGACAAAGTGATGTACTTAATAAGGTCAAATAATTTAAGAGAACGAGAAACGATATGACCAACATAAGAGTGAAAGTAGAGATTCTGGTCTAATATTATAACACCAAGATCATTAATATAAATACAGCGTTCAATAGTAACAATGCCAAGCTTAAAGAGAAAAACATCGGTGTGGTTTTCCTTGGGAAAGATATAGACATAGCTTAGGATCTATTGATTGACATTTCATTTTTAGTAGTAGACCTTCGTATTATGCCATTTATGTCTACAGTAGAGTCTCGTTAGTTCAAACTAATTGGGACCAAGACTTATTCGGACTTCAAGGTTTTCGGATTAACCGAGATCTTTTTTATAATGTAAATTTAAGATTCACGGTAAGGTTTAATGAGTGTGTTTATGTGTGGGCTATTAACGAGAACTGAGAGACGGAGTCGGGGTGGGGTGAGTAACAGGTTCACTTCCTTACGACAAAAGAGACTTACTGATTTAATGAACATGCCAAATAAATAAATAATTAATTGTTGTAAGTACCGTAGAATATGCTATTTTCATCATTTTTGAAAGCAAAACAAACTGAGTGAATTAATAAATTGTTTCTTTTCTCTACTTTGTAATATTACAATAAATTTTGTTTTAAAATTAAATTTGTTTTTTCTTCATCTTTTGTTTGAATTAACAATAATTTTGGATTAGCGTATTGTGGATTGACGAGACTCTACTGTATTTGTAAATCTAAACAATCAGCAAGTGAAATGATATTTTAAATAGTTTGAGATTATCAGCAAACAGTAAATAAATTGAAGATTGTATGTGCATTACGTACCAATGTCATTAATTAAAAAGAAGAGGCCCTAAATTTGATCTTTGGGCTGAACCACAAGGGGCTAAGAAGAGAGTTAAAGGTGCTAGACTCAATTTTGATGGTAAAAGATCTATTTGCTCCTAAATCAATTTACATAGGAATTTGATAGAATAAATTAATAAGTTTTGAGAGGATTATACGGTTTCGACACAGATAAAAAACTTTAATTCAACCAAAATAAAGTGCATCAATTTGATCTTGAGTAGAGACCTGAGGGGCAACATGACTTAGTAATTCTACTAAGTTGGTTGCAGTAGATTTATTGTTTACAAAGCCATGTTGATTTTCATAAAGTCGGTTTTTCAGGTGATGAAACAAATGCTCATTTATTATTTTCTTAAATACTTTAGCAAAAGTATTTGGTAGCGAAATAGGCCTATAATTACAAACGCTGGGTTTAGTACCTTTCTTATGTTCGGGATTGACCTTAGAAATTGTCCACCCTTCAAGGAATGTTTCCCTTGACAAACTAAGTTTCAAAATATAAATGCTAACACGGTAATGAAGATATTTGCACAAACTTTAACAATTAAACTTGGGATTCCATCCACCCAAACACATATGGATGAACTTATTATTTTTGAATAGTAAGATAAACAGCCGAGAAAGTAATGTGGCTGGAATACACGGACACATCGGTTTCAATAATATAACAAGGCTTAATTGATAAAGCGGAGTCATACATACACTGAGATGAAATATTATCCAAATTCATTTGTTATTTAAAGAGGATAATTAATAATAATCCCATTAATTTTGAGATCAGATGGGAAGGCTTTGTTTACACGATTATATTTAACATATTTCCTAAATTATTTTTATTATTATTAGCACCGCGTCTTATTACCCGTTCGGTTTATACGCACTTACGCTAATGTGTAATGGTCGGGTGATTGTGAGGTGAAATGGAGGACCTACAGTTTAACGTGGAATCCGAACCACGGTGGAGGCCTGGCATTCCTCACATTCACAAGATGTCTTGTCAGAGGTGAAGGAAGGGTTTGGTAATCAGATAAATCTGTGCCGGGACCGAGGATTGAACCCCGGNGAAGGAAGGGTTTGGTAATCAGATAAATTTATGCCGGGACCGGGGATTGAACCCCGGCCGCCAGCATAGAAGTCTGACACCTTACCCCTAGACCGCCAGGTCACCCTCCATATTTCCTAAAGTCTTTGTGTTTGATATTGAGGTAATTTCTATTAATTTCACCCAGATAGCTCTATCAACAGGTAAAGTTTCTTTAATTAATTTCTAATAATGTGAACATAATAATAATAATAATAATAATAATAATAATAATATAAATTAACCCCGTGCTTTGACAGAGGCGCTACCAATTTAGATAAGTACAAAATAACTTCATACACCTCAGGTTGGTCGGTAGCATATCTGCTTAGTAGGATAAGGGTCATGACTCGATTCCCGGTATAGCCGAAACATTTATCACCAGTAAAATTGGGACTCTCCCTTTAACAATAATTAGTTAAAAGTCAAGAGTGTTGTAACTATTTTACAACTAACTTAGTTTGTGAGTTGTGTACTGATCTATTCAATCGGTTTGGAAAGTGCACGTTAAATGCCTTAAAATAATATATATATATATATGTATATATAATTAATATTTTACTAGGGATGTTTAATATGCACTTTCTAAATTGACTGGTTATACCAACACACGACTTAGAAACTAACTTGGTCTAGAACAGACACAACATCCTCAGGTCATTAATTTAATTAATTCATCATTGTAATTAGGCAAGCCCTAATTTCAACAACGTTTTTCCTAACATACTGGGAATTTAACCTGGGACCCTTAGCTCACTAGTCAGACACGTTACCTACTAAGCTAGGGTGCTGTACCTAGAATAATAATAGTTATAATAATAAACAGATTAACTCGGAGGGTTACGGCCCACCTTAGTATGTCTAGCCCTGTTAAAACGGGATGAAGGGTGAAGGCGGGATCTTAAAGAGAAACGGTTAAGTTAACAGCAGGTGACGGGTGTGGCCCGTAAGATAAATTACTGTGCCACTAAAGCTACATCTTTCCACAGTTCCTCTACCCCCGTACTCCCCGCTAGTGTACCCTGCCAGCACACCTACTACTCCTAACTACCTGCACGCATCCTTTACACCTTGCCAACGTCGCACCAGCGCTTGCAAAATCAAATTCAATACCCTAATTCCTCCTCTTCCCCCCCACCCTCCCTTCTTCACTAGTTTTCGGTTGTCGGTCCAGATAACGACGTAGGACGAGGCTCCCTCTTTATCCCTCTGCATAACCTCTCCAGTCACTCTCTCTCTCTCTCTCTTTCGTCTGCGACACGTGAAACGTTGTCGAACTTTAAAGTCGTTATGCATCAGTTTCCAACCCCTTCCCTCTTCAGCCGCCGAGACCAGAGAATCGCTTCTCTCACTTCACTTTTCACTACCACCCATTTTCAACCTTGGGTAAATTTATTTTGGTTGTGGTATTAGTGTTCACGATACAGCACTTATGTGAGTAATTAAAGACATTGTGGCTGGAGGAGGTAAAGATAGTGTACCGGGGAAAATGTTGTGGCAGGGCCAAATTTTCTCAAGGTCATCACGGTGGTGGGGGGAATGCTCATAAAATGTGTGAAAGCTTTCTCGTTGTCAGGTGCCTCTATTTTATAGAACAATTTTTATTTATCAATGGTTCTAACTCAAGAGCTATAATTAACGTCTTGAGGTGGGGATGTAGGGAACGGGAGAAAAGGTGTTATTGAAGTTTTTATAGAAAAACCTTAAGTACAAACATCGAGTTTAATTTTCTTTACATGGTGATATCAGCAATTATTGTTGAATATCTCTCAAGGGTGGTCTGAAATTTCTTGACAACTTTTTCTCTTTATTTAAAAGATTTATTGTTTAGTGCCACAATGCTTATGGCAGATATTCAACAACTGTTGATATCACAATGTGAAGAAAAACTGAGTTTGTATTGGAGAAATATTTTATTTATTTGGACAAAAAAATAAAGTTTTTCTATAAAAACTGCAAAATTCGCTTTATTTACATCTCTACCTTAATAAGGATGCAAAGGCTTATAAGGAAATGACACCAGTATTTGATTGGAGAGAGGTTAGAAAACAATGTATGAAGCCTTTTCAAATAGAGTTCTAATGTTCACCTGCTTCCTATACTCAGTTCTAATTAAAATAAAAAATACTGTGGAGAGTAGGGAAATTCATTACTCATAATGTCCAGTTTTTGAATGTATATTCCGTTCACGATAGGTTTTTACCTGGATGACAGTTCGAAAATCATATGTTTAGGTTTTGAGTGCCAACGCTTGTAAAGATCACTATTTTGTTATAAATGTAAAGAGCTTTAATTACCTGCTATATTACATTTAAAATAACGTAAACTTAAGTTTTCTAATACTATTTCATTTTTTTAAATAATTTCTTTTTATCCAACTTGAAACAATATTTTAAACATAATTAAAAGTACTTATTTTTTGTTTTGGAACGTTATTGATTATGTTTAATATATTGCACACATCAATACCTTTTAATACAGGCATCGTATTTACTTGAAACAGAGAAAATTCTTGTCATTTTTCTTTACGTACAGTAAATGATTTTATGATTATTTTATCGTATTTTGAAACATTTACCCGAATAAAATATTTTCATCAACTGCGTGTCTGCATCACTGTAAAAAAACTTGTTTCCCGTTATGTTCAATCATATGGTTTAGATTCGTAAGTCGCCATTTTGAAGCTATGTTCGTTATAAGTTTTTGTGAAAGTGTTGTGAATATCTTTTTAAGTGGAATAAAACTATAAATAAATATTGTGTCCGACCTCAAATAAATATATAAATAATAGTGGCTTAAATTAAAAAGCATGCTGGACTAACGGATGCCCCTAGCTATTGGGTGCCGGATTATGGGGTTTTACTGTACATGGAAGTAGGGGGGTAAACCACCTCCTCTTACTGTACTCTTAAGGTGGAATTGAAGGGAACGCATTTTAAGGTGCACAGTTTTTAAAATAGTTTTTATACTTTTCTAGGGCATAGATGAATTTCAACAGTGCTTTTTAATTATATTTAAAAACAGTTTTTGTTTAAATGCCATGATGCCCATTACAAACATTCACGACCTGTTGAGATTACTATGCTAAATTCAATTTCTGAAACAAATTTGATTTATTTTGTGCAAAAAAGGATTTTTTCCATACAAACTGTAAAAAATAGGACCTTAACTAGTGTTTCTTTTAATACCACCTCAATACGTCAGGTAAAAGTTGAACCCCAGCCTCTAAGGCAGATGCACCGTGTAGTGACCAATTGTGTCAGTTTGTTCGCGGCCGACTTGGCTTGTATTGTTCTGAGTATTCTAATTAACAAATGTTCCGACAGGAATTACGACCCCTCGCTGAATCTGTTCCGACACTTTAATCTGCGTGTTTCTATCGTGACATAGAGCTTTACGGATATGATTTATTTGTCCCTTCCTCCGTGGAAAAGTGGGTAGAGTGCTCTTCCACAAGTCAAGAAGACCCTGGTTAATTTCCGATTGCTTCTGACGGAGATATTTGTGTACAAGTGTATCCCGCTCTTCTATTAGTAAACTTATATCCGTTGGGAAGTTGTGTTTTCTTCCCTCACCGCGTCTTACTACCTTAATTTACAGCCCTTACTTTTTACAGCCTGGGTCAGTTTTTTATTCAAGTCATATATTTTTCCACTACCGGCTGGCTAGGCTTGTCGTAACTCACATGGAATAATCTAACTTAAGACTTGGACGGACACAACATTCAGTCCCTGGACCGTTAATTCATCACTGTAAAAGAGTAAACTCATATTTAATCAATGATACATTTTCAACCATACCGGAAATTGAACCCGGAACTCTTAGCTCAGTAGGCAGGCACTCTACCGGCTGAGCTAAGCTATCAAACTCTTACTATCATATATGATTTTTAATAACGCTAATTAGCTAAGAATGCAGAAGGTCAAATTATTAGTATTTTAATCCAAATTTACGAGGTGGGTGAGTAGGAAATCATTTAGGAAAAATACACGCAAGGGGGAATCAAACTTTGACCTTCCCATCAACGGTAAACCGAATTATATGAGCTTCACATTTAGTCCACATTTCCATCGATGCAGGTAGACGTAGTATTCTATGTTAAGCTAGTAGCCTATAAGTCGTGTTCTGATACATTCTGTGTTTAGAAAGTGAACTTTGAATACTAGAATATAATTAGTTCAAGTAACATATACATAGCCTTTTTTTTTACGAATTTTTAGCTCACCTCGGGGAGGTAGTTAGCTAACGCGCTAGTTTCGTGTTGAGCTAGACTGTCAAGGACAGGGAGATCCAGGTTTGAATCTCACTCGGGTGAACTGGGAGTGGTTTTCCCTAAATGGTTGTCCACTCTCCCTCCATGCAAATGTGGGTTCCCTTCCTCTATATTCAACCTTTACAATTCCTAACCCACTAGTGTAATTAGTACTTAAGCGTTTAACCCGAACGGGTAGTAAGACGTGGTGCTAAGTGTTATTATTGTTATTATTATTACACATTTTTAAATCATGTAAATGGACCTGAGTGTTAGATTTTACAATAAGATGAACGCAAATATATGAATACTTTACATTAGTTGGCAAAGAGGCCGATTAAAATTCCATTGGACCATAGTTGGTCAATATGTAGGGTCAAAATTCATTTGGTATTTGGGGTCTAATATTGGTGAAATTTCTGGCACGGTCTTCTTCAGTAGATGACATTGGTCCGAATCTCGATGTGCTCAAAATATTGTCCTCACAGGGTAATTTGCAGCTGCTTGATCCAAGGTGCTATCCAACCTTTTAAAATTGGAAAAAAAAACATACTTGCGATTTGGATAAATACGTAATAATTTTCAAAGTGGTTTTTCAACCGTAAGAAACATTCCAAGCTATCGTGAACCAACTATGTCACCGAAACAGGTGTCCACGCGCACTAAGGTTTTAGTTTTGTGTCTGGTCTGGATTACCAGGAATAGGATAGGAATTTAAATCCCGACCGGGTCAACTGAGGTGTCTGTACGCAAACATGACTTAAGCTCATTTCATATAAATTATACTTTTCTTATTCCTACACCATTAGTGAAAGTAGAAGAATAACCAAGACGTATCTATATTAAAATGCAGTAAACATAAACAATGGGTTAGTCAGGACATTGCTTTTTGAAATGACCTAAGTATTGTTTTATCGGATGACTTCATTAATATAAATCTTGTGTTGAGTTTTATTTTCCAAATGGATATTTTCAGCCCTAAGTAAATCTTTTTGACTATGGTATTTTTTATTGCCTTATTTGTCCAATATTTTTTGACTATAATTCATCTGTATAGCTTTGCCGTGACGGAAAGATCGAAATTCGAATTTTGGCAGGCTGCACATCTAATTTATTATTGTGACTCTCCCAACTCCTGTTGGTGTATTCCCTCTATAATCCCTTACTCACCCTTATACTTGAATTAAAACTTTAATAAACATCTCCCAACTCCTGTTGGTGTATTCCCTCTATAATCCAATTACTCACCCTTATACTTGAATTAAAACTTTAATAATCATGTCGTCAAAAGCAATAACTAAAAATGATTGTACAATTTTACTGATAATTTCTATTTAGCCATTGTATTTTAATTCGCCTTAACTATGAACATCGTATTAATGCACTTTTAAACCTCAATAATAACATAATCTATAAAATAAGCTACATCTTATAATCTAGTTAAATGTTTAAAAATTAGACATCAAATACCGAAAGTAAAAATGAATAGTTCTTTGCCCATACAAATTAACTTGATTGATTGACAAATCCTTCCTTCACCTCTGACACGATTTGTATTAATCACAACTTGTGAATGTGTGGAATGCCAGGTCTCCACCGTGGTTCGGATTCCACGTTAAACTGTAGGTCCTTCATTTAATCTCACAATCATCCTACCATTACACATTAGCGTAAGTGACATATAACCCGAACGGGTAATAAGACATTGGGTTAAAACACGTTTAAAGTTGACGTATGAATAAACTATTCTTTAAAACATACTTGTAAAGATTATATGTTGAACTATTATTATTAGCACCGCGTCTTACTACCCGTTCGGTTTATACGCACTTACGCTAATGTGTAATGGTAGGGTGATTGTGAGATGAAATGGAGGACCTACAGCTTAACGTGGAATCCGAACCACGGTGGAGGCCTGGCATTCCCCACATTCACAAGATGTCTTGTCAGAGGTGAAGGACGGGTTTGGTAATCAGGTAAATCTATGCCGGGACCGGGGATTGAACCCCGGCCGCCAGCATAGAAGTCTGACACCTTACCCCTAGACCGCCAGGTCACCTATATGTTGAGCTAATTCACTGATTAATTTTTTTTTTTTCCCTTTAACTATTTGTTAGAAAGGAGTTACTATAATATGCGTGTGACTCGAAAGGATAGGGAGGCTGGTGTAGAAAAACCAAAACCTGTTTATGAAAGACATGTCTATCCATAATCTAACAAACTTTTATCTCAAGGGTCTTGGGTTGGATCTAGACCACTCTAAGAGCTAATTGAAATTCATCCAGATCATCCTATTTATTTATGTTATAGATTTGAGATCACTAAAAGCCATTTCTCTAAAGCCGGCATGTCACACCTGCAGACTGTGGGCCGCATGTGACCCGATCCATGATTTTGTGCGTCTCGCGGACCATTTGATGAACCAACAAACGGTGTGGGCCCTATTCGTCTTTTTATAAACGTTGTAGGAATACAACATTTGAGTTTATCACATTTGTAAGTTATTGGTCACTATTTGGTGGGATATAGCAAGTGAAGTTGGTGTATCAAATTTTACTCATTACTCACCAAAGATCTTTCCCCCCAAAATGGTTAAATTTGCTCACCAAACACGTGCAATATTTGTCAACATACAGGTGTGTTTCGGCTCATGAAAAGGAACAAACAGCCGAGCAATCACATTTACCGACATGCATTTGTCATATATTTTGGACGTGACTTTAACAGGAGATCTACCCGCCTCGGTGGCGTAGTTAGCTAACGCGCTAGTTTCGTGTTGAGTTTGACTACTGAGGACCGGGAGATTGAGGTTCAAATCTTGGTTGGGTGATCTGGGGGTGGTTTTTCCTAAATGGGTTTCCACTCACCCTCCACGCAAATGCGGCTTCAATTCTTCTAAATTCAATTCAATAGCCGATTTGCGTAGTTAGTACTTAAGCGTATAACACAAACAAGTAGTAAGACGCGATGCTAAAATAATTGATTAACATGAGATCTAAGCCACCCAATCACACACTTGATACAAATATAAAATTTCAAATTTTTGGCCAAAATAATAAGATAATCCTAAAATTTTATGAAATCTTAATTTTACTTTTGTTATAGCAAAGATTTTAAAATTGAGATTTTTCTTTTTAAGATGGTGACAATTGTGAACTTTCGTCTCCTCTCATTATTTTCAATTTTCAATCTGGCCCTTACTGTCAAACGAGTTTGACACGCCTGCTTTAAAGCGTAAAGAGTTGGAGATAAGTCCTACGCACTGAACAAACTACCCCCACACCCAGCCTATAGTTGGCGGATATAGTAGATAGACCGGTAGGCTATAAAATAAAAGTAAAAATATTTAAAAGTGGAGTTCACCCATGTGAGCTCTTCCGGCTCACCAAAAATTGACGGTTAAATAAAGACGTAATAAAATATGCGCTACTCAAATTTATGTTAATCGTATTCCAGCGAGTGGATACGTCGGCCGATATATATCGATTTTTGTGGTCGCCAAACATAGATCGCTGCATCGCTCAGAGTCCATTTAGTGGAATCCAGATTGTGGCGTAATTTCTTTCGTTTATTTTCTCTCACATGTTTCAATATACGAGGTATAAAGAAAGTCTTGTAATAGTGTAAATATATAACTTGAAATTTAAACTGGGGCCTATGTGCATATTTACACTAATGGTGTAGGAACGAGGGAAGTAGAATTGATGGAAAATGCAGGTCTACTCGTCTTTAAGAAGAAGGAAAGTGAGAACCCCTTTAGAAGGGGAGGGGGGGGGGAGAACAAACACCAGCTTAAAAAACCTTGCCAGGACTCGAACCCCAAATTTCTCGTCACAGTAAAACCAGAAAAGACAAGATTTACACCTAGCTTTGTTTTCACCCGCGTGATATATTTTTTAGTTAAATCCAATTTATTGAATTGTTTGAAAAAACGGCTTTAAGACTTTCTTATATGTGTTAATGTGTGTTCGTGAATTTGACCAGTTAATTAATCTGACACATTTTTACCCGTTCCGTAAACTGGCCTCTCCTGCTGAACATTTCACGAACTGGGCAACAAATAGTCCATTTCATGAATTGTGCAGCGCTCATGCTGTCTATTTCATGAAATGGGCAGTTACAATCGTTAGCTATTTTATGAACTGAACGAGTTTTGCCCCGATCCGTGAAATGAACACGTACAGATCATGTTTTGCCTTTAAGTTAACTTAACTTTTAATCTTTATAATGGAAGGTTAGGTTAAGTTGTGTTGGGTTATTTTAATAACTTAAAATAAAATTTCTGTTAAGCTTGTAGCAAATAGTTCAATAAATTCCAGTTCATGAAATGGGCATAGGTTAGTGCAATTTTCGCCCAGTTCGTAAAATGGTCAGTTGAACTAATATGGTACGAGTATAACATGCAGTTAACGAAAATAAACGGTGACATTCTCCCAATTCTAGAAATTTGCAGTTTTACTATTGAAGCCTAACATAATATTATGTACTCAATAAGCAAGCACACCTTGTAAGACACTTCAAATCTCGCAGGAATAATGTTTTTCTTAACTTTTTTATTCTCGTAAATTTTGGGAATAACATATTGAACTAACATATTTTGTCCTAAAACATTTTATCTTCAACAATCGTGACTTCAATGAGAAGTTGCACATACTAAAATTAGTATATTTTATTGTCTTCTCTCATTTAAAAATTTCAGAATTTGGTTTGTCAAAAGAGTAATAGTGCCAAGAAACCACTAGGACTATTTTGGCAATTTTTTTAATAGAGTTATTTAACGTAGACGTTCATAGGTTTTTTTTACTGAGTTTTAATAATAGTAAATTTGGGATTAGTTTTTATTCAATTATTTATATTATTTTATTGAGTGAGAATTGATTAGCTTTCATTCTTGTTCAGTTGTAATAACTTAATTAATTGATTGAATATAAATAATTTTATAAGATTTGCTTATGTCACCTTTAATAACTAATTATAAATTATATAGTGAAGATTATATACACCCTGATTTTGATGAGAAGAACAGTAGAGAAAATTCAAACATGTTTGTTTGCGGCTAACATTGATAACATTTTACTGTATTATTTGTGTTCTTCTGTAGGTATTGATAATATCTATCAAAAATGACAGCTGCAGATAACATAACTTGATGTATGAATATATTAAAATTGTTTTAGTAACTTTAGTAACTAACTTCTACTGTTCTTCCTACAAAAGCACACTTTACATGGGGATGCTAATATCAATATTTTTATTTTTATTTTACTAACTCGAAATAAAGTTTTTGGTTAAATAAACTAGTAATTTTCAAAGGTATAAATAAAGTCTAATCTTTAAGCTTTAGCAGTTTAAGGATTATCTACTATTTTAGATTTACATTATAAAATAATGTTATTGACTACAAAGCTTTATGGTAAAAAATGGTTTTAATTATCCTCATCTATAAATTTACAATTTCCTGTCTATTACTCAGCCATTTTACCACGATGATGATTATTCTCTACTAATCACTAATGTAATATAAAGAAGAGAAAATCTACCAGTGTTTGCGTAGAGGGAAATTGAGAAACAATTTGGAGACAGAAAACCTCAGTATATATACCTAGCCGCGATTCAAACCACGGCTTCCCACCACGAATAGAATAAAATTTACGAGAATGCCCCAATTTTCTGCACCCACACTGATGCGAATTTGAATGAACTGATTATTTCTAATTATGTTTTCCAAACCAACCTAATTATAAAACATAAAGCTACACAACATCCGATAAATCATCACTGTTAAAGGGACAATCCCAAATTTATAAATTTTAATGTGATATTGGGAATTTAACTAGGGGCATTTGACTCACGAGGAGGAAAAAGATAATCCCTCATCAACTATCCACTAAAAATTCCCACCACACATACACACTCGGGGGATTAAAGTAGGATTTTGATGGAGAGGAGCTTTTAGAAAATACAAACTTTTTTACCATCAACATTGTTAGACTGAAGTAAGACTCGATGCAAAAAGAATCTTTAATAGTATTTGTCTATTTTATTAGTGTTATCTTATGGTTAGTGATAGTATCTATCAAAAGTGACAGATGCTAACATGACTTAAGGCATGAATACGCGATTTTTTTTATAGCAAATCTTCTAGACCTGCTTCAGTGGACTAATGGTCCAAGGCGTCACTCTCGTGGTGGACTGGACTGCTGAAGACGGGGAGACTGGTGTTCAAATCTCGGTTGGGTCTATTGTGGGTAGTTTTTCCTAAATGACTTCCCACTCTCCTTCCACGCAGATGTGGGTAGATTAGGCTACCTCTAAAATGATTCCTTTTTCATCTCAACCCAATTAGAGTAATTATCATATATTCATTCATATAGCCTGAACTGGTAGTTAGACGTGGTGATTAAAAAACTTTCCTAGCTGTCATTTATGGCTCGCCATATGAAAATTGGGCTGAAGTTTGGTTTTTGCGCAAGTATTCTTATTGTAGGTAAATTTTGTAAGTGATAAAGTTTGTGTACTGTTATTTTGGAACAGTTAAAAAATGCTTTGAACATGGATGTGGCATGCATATGACTTTTCGCAAATCCTCCCGCAACAAATCGCAAGCGGACAGTATGTTTGTGTTCCAAAATCCCACGTGCGAATGTGGACCGAATGTAGTGGATTAGTGCCCCGGTTGGTTTTTGCCCCGATGTTCACCGCTGAACCAAATGAGATGCAAAGCTGCTTTGTTGATAATTATCCAAAGTTTTGGTTTCAGGCACTAGAATGTGGACATACCACACAGGTGAATGAATAAACAAATGCCGGAAGGATCAAAAAAGATTAATATATTTGTCATTTTTATTTTTTTAAATGTTTTCGTTTGTAAATATAAAAATATAAAAAGAGCAAAGTTCTCACTTTACCCATAATGGGAAACGCAATAATACCACCACAGGTTAGGTACATTATTTTCTATCGATAGTTCAAAATTGAGCTCAACTATTGAAGATTTGGCTTACACGGTTGATGCTCTTTCAAATCTGGCACTGTTTCCCAGGGGTTCAATCGACGAGTGCTATATTTAAAACATATACATCTGTTATTCAGTTTCATTTACATGTATGGTTCATCAAATTCATAACAGTGGCCTTCATTGTATGTAAACGTGAATAATTTTTCAAGTCCCCCTAAACAAAGATAAGCCATGCATCTTGTTCTAATTTTTTATTTTAATATATTTGACACATTAATTAGTTACCAACTGTTTACTCTAGGAGATGAGGACGCGATTTAAGAGGAAATGCACCCTTATTCTAGGAAAGAAGGACTACAAAAATAATAGCGAGAAATTAAGCACTTCAATTAAAAAAAAATCATTGCATCTTTCTTAGAGTCGAGTTCGGACCTTCCTATTATCAATGACCAAGGGCATTGAAAGGTTAGGTTTTATTTCCAATATTTTTTAACAAATCTTATTTTAAATATTCATCGTTTTATTTTATTCTGAAAAATAATTTATATAGCTTTCAATCAGTTTAAAAATATTTGACTGGGATTTCCTAACACCTTTAATCAACTATTAACAGACTTGTGAATAAAATTATAAAGCAGACCTATTTACAGGTGATTTGGATTCTTTAAATTTAGCCTCAAGCAACAGGAAACTACGATATTTAAAAACAATAAATTTACAATTCTAATTTAATAAAAATTATTAAGTTTATCGTATATACTTGATTTTTATCAATCAAACGAATTCAATGTCGAATATAGAATGCCGTTCGGCTGTTGCCCGACTCAGAGCTACCAGCTTGACAGTTACGCCAAGCTAGGATGTCTGCGAAAGGGCTGATTTGTTGTTTGAGTACCGAGTCATTGTCATGACTCTTAACCTCGTGAATGAACTTATATACCAGATGAAATGAGCCTGCAGAATACTACAGGTGTGTGACGAATATAGAATTAAATAATGGTAGAGTTATATTTAGTAAAAAAGCTTCGTTTTGGACTAAACGATCTTATTGGGTTACAAAACTAATCATGGCGAGCGAATCTAAAGCTAAGATCAGCCCATACGATCCAGTTTTTAGGCGAAGGACCTTATTTGACAGCTAAAAGTGTTTATATTTATACTTTTACCTATTCATACGTCAAGTAATGTGATCTGAAATCCGTCACTTTTGATATTTATCATCAATACCTATAAAAAACGTTAATAATGTAGTACTTTTTTTTATCAATGTTGGTTGAAAAAACAGATTTTTTTTCCAACAAGTCCTTCCTTTGAAAATTGGACTGTATTTGTATGTTTATATAATAATTTCTCTAAATAATTCAAAGGAAAAAAATACACTTTGTTTTTTGTTTAAAAAAAGTTGACAAAATATTGAAATAATTATTTAGGGATGAATATGGGCAATTCTATTCGCGTGTCTCTGTGCATCTTTTCAACTGTATTTTCATGAGTAAACAAGATGAACCCAAACTGGTTTTAACTGGTCAATTATTTGTTCTAGCTCACACAGTCAATTCTAGAGTCACAATATGGAGTTGCACACGTACCTCAAAATCAGTTTATAGAGGCCTATTAACTTAACTTGTTCGTTGTGTTCCAACATATTTTAACGATTTATAAAACATGATAAATGGCACATATTTACTAACTAATTAATTATAAATAATTTTTAATAGCTTCTTCGGTAGCTGCATGGTCTAAGGCATCATCCTCGTTTTGGCCTAGGCTTCTGATGACAGGGAGATTGGTATTCAGATTCCGGTTTATTTTTTCGAAATATGTTTTCCACTCTCACTCCAAGAAAATGTGGGTACACTTCCTCTAAATTCAACCTTTGTAATTCCGAACACATTAACGTAATTAGTACATAGGCATATAACCGGAACAGGTAGTAAGATACGGTGTTGATTTTTTTAATGATGGCGTCTTACTATTTTTCGGGAAATATGCATATTTACACAAACGAGAGTGAGGAGGAAGGTAAAATTTAGTGTGCACCATAATCTTCTTAGAACGAGGGTCAGAAACAATCTGTGAAAAACATTACTTCATTATACCTGACAGGAATTCAAATCAAGACCTTCCCGTCACCAGAAAATCAAACCAGATTAGGTTGACGCCTTAGCCTACATGCCCACTGATGTGGGATAAGTGATTATTGCATACATTCACCATATTATTATATAAATGTCACATTTAAACCTTAATCCTTAGCTACCAACTATCCTTTGTAGATGTGCTGATTATTGTCTTCGTGGATGCTATGGGATGCTATCTAATTGGAGAAGTTTGTGTGATCAAACTTTCCACAAGTTGACTTTTAGCAAGACGGAGTGATTAGTAGTTACAAAGTGTCAATTACTGCTTCATTAGTCGATATAGCCCCTCCCCCCACACTTCTCCCTTTTTCCATGAATAACTTGCAAAGAGGATGACGTCAACCTCAAAGTGACATTTATATCTTCAGTCATTGACGTTAAATAAGGCGAGGAGTGTATCACTTGCGCTACAACGTAATACCCCCCCCCCCNTAATTCCCCCCCCCCCCCATCTCTATATAGGATTAACGAGAGAGCTACACTATTATTATAAGTACGATATGATGTATTGGTGCTCGCTAGTAGCGACTCAGCACCAACTTAATTAGAACGAAGACAATCTCAGCAACCATATCCCCTAATGCTGCCGGAATATTCCGTGAAAGGTAAAGTACCTACTCTAAAACAGTTTTGTCCCTGTCACAAATTGATATCCGGAACCCTTAGATAAGTAGGAAATGTTTTATAATCTGGGCTAAAGTGTCGGACAATTTTTTAAAATTATTGTTGAAATATCAAAATGAAAAATAAAGACTTTTTTTTTTAAAAGAAGAGGGTTTTAAACCTATCACCCCTTTCCGTGAAACACATGGCTATAGTTACACATGTCTGATATTTTAATTAGCATATCATAAGGAATCCCATGTAACGCTCAACCCTAGTGTCATAAGTTTAATACAAAAGTTTTTACCCAATACAATCCCCCTATAAATAAACACCAAATTATTTAAGACATCGCCAAGGAATAGAATTTTATCTTTGATATTTTCAACCTCTCATCTGACTAAAAAGAAATAATAAAAACGTTAAAAAGTATTCTTTTATTGAAATGAAATATCACTGAATATTGGCTATTACGATTAACACAAAGTTTTTTAAAGACTTTATCTAAGAGAATGGGAATATTTATGGCAGCCGCTAAGAAGCGTTGTATTCGTTGAAAAATCCCACGTTATTAATGAAGTAGCTTGCTATTTTAAAATGTGACTCACCTCCTGATAGAGGAGAAAGATATCAACATGTTCTATAAGATTATAAACCTAGCATTTTTAGGTTTCATACTTTTTTCTAATGAAAAGGAGAGACTAACTTATTTTAGATGATGTCCATCACGAATTTGTCAAAGTTCTGAGAAATTAAATGGTTAGACATATAGATCTAACCTTCCTCAAATAAATATATACTAATATTTTTTAATAGAATCACATCAGACAATTCTAATATTGTTGTTGTTGTGGTTTTGATGCTTCAGAACTGCCAGTAGTGTACATTAGTGTGAGGGCTTTTCCTTTAAAATAGGTGATGACCTTGAAGCCTGATACATACGACCCAACTTATTTTACGAAGAGTTATACAAGAAGTTGCAGCCTGAAGATGGTGCTGTTCGAACACCAAAGATTATTCAAGATCTGATTTGTATATCTTTTTGTATGCAATATATTGTACCTTAGAGAGGGGAATAGAACGCGTCCTATATAGGTCATTTTTATTTTATGACTTTATATTTATAAACATAGACAACCTTCTCTGGTAGACTGAAAATTTGTTTGGATACATTAGAGTATTTTTAATAATACATTTATTGTTATTAAAAACAATTAACCTTTAAAATTATATATATTTAATACCTATACTATTATATATAATTCGAAACAGTACCTGTTTTTGATATTATATTATGTGTTTATATTATTTTATATATTAAAGGGTATAGCCCAAACGGGTAGTACTTTAAGACCCGCTGCTAAATATATATATATATATATATATA